>ML675745.1:2827906-2995659 GCA_007922155.1 Mesoclemmys tuberculata
AAGTGCAGGCCCTACTATTAGCATTGTGGCTGCTGGCAATGCCCACGGTATGCGTGGAAAAGCTGCCTGCTCTGCTCTTTTGGTGGCATTTTTAAGAGGAGGAAAGCTTCCTCCTGTGTCACACTCAGACTCCATGCCTAACAGAGGTGGGGCCTTGGAGCCAGAACGCTGCACAGCTTGGTGGGGAAAAAATGCATGTGTCTGTAGTAGTTACAGCCCAGACATGAGTGGTGGTGATTTGAAAACACTAATTCTTCAGCACAGAAATAGAGGCTTCTATCCATGGAGCTAAAAGAACACCCTCAGCCGGTAGCAATAGCAGGTCTTCTACCCACTGTACGGCAGCACCATTCGTCCACCTTTTATACGCCTGTCACTCCTGCTGTTTCCAGTGGGGTGTGTGGATGATACGCACCTTTGAAAATCCAAGCCAGCTTTTGTCTTCTTCATCCGGAATGCTAATATCTGTAATGCAAGAGGGAAAATATATCATGCCAAAAACCTCCCTGCTCTGTTCCTAAGCCCAGTTAAAGGGGAGTTAACAGCTCCCCTAAACAGCAATTTTGGAGCTCTTTTCCCCAGCTGGAGAAGGGCTGTCAGAAACTAGCACCCCTTTGCAACTGTCCTATCTATCTATACCACTCTGAAAGCCACAATGTGCTGTACTGTTCAAGAGAGCCAGTACAGAGGTGATGCTGTTTATTGACTAGCTGAGGAATAGTCTGAAAATTAGGACTTCTAGGGTTATCGATTTCAGCCTCTACCCTTGACATGCTGTGACCACAGGCTAGCCCACATAACTGCTTTATGCTTTATCCTTTCCATCTGTAAAATGCCAATATTATGCCTCTCACAGGGTTGTGAAACCGAGGGCCTGATGGGCCTGTCCTTGACACTAGTGTGAATCTGGCGTAACCTCAGTAGAGTAACACTGGTTTAAAGCAGGTTAGGAGAATCTGTTCTGTTATTGCTGGTAAGTGTTTGGGCTCTTTGGATTGTAAAATCAGACAAAACGGGGTGGGGGTCTCTGAACTGTAGTTAGTTGCACAGCATTAATGTTGAACCTCAGATTATCCTCTGTGCTTGTGTGTATGTGTAGAAGAGCTTTGGGTCAGATTCTGATTTCTTTTTACACTGAAATAGCGTCATCTGCCTTACGCTGAATGTGCACCAGTGGCGGCTCCTTGGGATCCAAAGGCTACTCCCTGGAGCAGAACTACTTGAGACATACTAATGTATCAGAGCAGTAGCAAGTGCCCTGTCTCCCCATCATTACACTGGGTTCTCTCTGTAATAGATAGTGACTCACCCGCACTGAACGGAACTCTCAGGCATGATCGCTCACCTCCGATTGCCTTTGTTCGTGAAGAGTTATTGCTAGAATTAGTTATACTGGGCATGACAGCAGTCAAGCTCCAGCCAGCAGAAATGGAATTGATAAACCAGAGAGTAATGATTAAGATTAATCACTGAATCAATAACCCAAGCGATTATTGTTTCAGTCAACAAAACGCCGAGCAGCAGGAATAAATAGGAACGTTAATTTCCAACTGCAGGACTTCTTCATTGGTGCCATTGTTCTTTGATGTCTCTCTCCCTATATATATATATATATATTTTTTTTTAAACTAGCCCTGAATGCCATGGGAAATTATAGCATGTCACCCCCATGAAACAGCTTAGGGGGTAGCACTTGATTGTTGCATAAAAGGTGAAAGGAACATTCCCGGTGAATAAATTCCTGTTGACGGTTCCAGAAAGTGATATGTTAAACAAATACTTTTTTTGTTTGCTATAGCAGAATGGCTTATAGGTTTCTAGTTTTTCACGTGACTCTGCGTATGTGTCATGTTTGGGTGGGAGAGGAAGAGGGAATATGGTGTGTGCACGCTATGATACATCCTGAAGGCTTCAGGAGTGCTTGGGCATGTGCTAACCTCCGTACTTTGACAAAAATAAGAGGTTCCCTGCCCCAAATAGCTTACAATCTAAGTAGACAAGATAAAGGGGAAATAAGCAGAGAGGAATGAAGTGATGTGCTGAGGATAACAGCAGATTAGAGGCAGAGCTGGGAACAAACCCTGGACTCCAGAATAATAGATTAGTGCACTGTCCACTCGACCACATTGCCTTCTAGTTGCAGGGGTGGGGTAGAGGGGTGTGTGTGTGTGTGTGTGCTTTTAAAAACCCCCACTGTGGGTGCATGGAAGAACTTACCAGAAAATATTCTTCTCCCCCCTCACGCATAACTCTTGCAGGGCTTGTATTCTGTTCATGCCTGAACAATAAATTCTTCTTATGAGACCTGTATGCTTGGGTTGGTGCTGAGGTCAAGAGCTGGGTAGCATAGACCAGCCTCTGCAGGGCTGGAGACCAAAAATCCTCAGCTGAAATGAGAGAGAACAACTCCTTCAAGAGAAAGTTTGTTAAATTCCTTCCACCTCTCCCACTGCAGCTTGAACTCCGGCTGCTATCACCATTGAAATTGAGCTCCCTCAGTTTTAAGACATGCCCAGAAGCCTCTAGGGTGGGGATTTATGTTTCTTGGGATCTGGGCACCTGTGTTCCCTTCCTTTCACGAATGTGCAGAAAATGACAAACCAGGGTAAAAACATGGCAACTCTGGAGCTGCCTCGTGCAAGCACTTGGCTCCCCAACATGGGGACCAGCATGGCAGAGACAGCCTGGGATCAACCGCAATGTGGCACCCCACTGAACTTGGTTACTCTGGGGCAACCCCTTCAGCCTGCACCCATATGGTGCTAGCTAGGGCCCCATTCCAGGCTCAGGTGCTGTGATGCCATTGGCTGCCCTCCCTGTCCAGTACCAGCCTATGATTGCATGGGAATTAAGACAGCTACTCAGACTTTCCATGTGACTTGGCAGGAGTCCCACCAATATTCTGGCCCTGCTCATTCTTGCTACATGAGGTGTGGAAGGTGGCTGCAGCGTGTGTGTTGGAGGGGAAGAATCCCACATCATTTCATTACATTCTCCTCCCTGCCCCATCTTGTGACTTTTCCTGTGGATCATACTTTAACTTTTTTTTTCTTTTGTATTGCGATAGCAACGAGGTGCCCCAGCTCTAGACCACGCTCCCATTGTGCTAAGTGCTGTACAAACACAGAACAAAGAGCTGGTCTCTGCCCCAAAGAGCTTGCCATCTGACCCCCCCCCTTTTTTTACCATGCCTTTGGTGAGTATGCATGTGAGTTACTGAAAAGAAATGATAGACACTAATACCTTTACGCCAATTTAGCAGAGGCATGAGTACAAAGCCTTAAAGAAAAACTGGTTGAATGATGGGTGAATGCAGCTGAATGGGTGATGCATCCAAACCCGACAGAAGAGGATGACCAACAAGGATTAATAATAGCTCACCTTGCTAATGGTGCCTGTTGTCCCCAGCGAACCTGTTCTTTAGAACCACTGGAAACAAGGATTGTTTTCCCACTCATTGTCAAACTGCAGCAGCCACCTCTGGGGTGGAGCACGGCAGCTACTTAACATCACAACAGGGAGTGGAAAAACAGAGTGTCCAGTAAAAAGTAAAATAAAGTGAAGGTATTTAATGAGATTAATGCTGTGGCCAGTAGTAGATATGATTTAAGTACTATTGCTAACAGCTAATGCAATCTTCCAGTCTGAGCCAGGACTACAGTCATAGAGCTATAATATTTTATTTATCCTGCAGGGCAAAAACCACGTCTGGTCTTTGTGTCCTGCAGATCAGAACACTGGATCAGGACCCTCTTGAAATTTGAGGATATTCTAATCCAGATCTATACTTCACAAGCTACTCTCCAGTGATCACTTGAGGAAGCATTCTGGAATAATAACAGTAATATTTACCTTTTATATAAGGCTTTTTTCATCAGTAGATCTGTAAGTGCTTTATAAAGGGTGTCAGAGTCATCATATCCCTTTTACTGATGGGGAGAGAGGGGGGTGAGTGGAGTAAGACACTCACAAGGGAAGAGATTTGTCCAAGGTTGGCCAGTAGCAGAGCCGAGAATGAAATCCGTCTGCTGTGTTCTGTGCTCTATCTACTAGAACACATTTCCTCCCAGCAGGCTGGGCTTTAAAATAAGGTTGAACAAAAACCTAGAAACCTTGAGGATACTTTCAAACGGTTGCTTAAGACGCATGTTGGCCACTTCACTATAATGGTCTTGTAGCAAAGTGTGCTTTTGGTATGGGAATTTAAAGCTAACTCTAGATACACAACCACAAGCCTTCAAACTTTGTAATGAAACTGACCAGTAGATGTCAGTATGTCCTCAGATGCAGTTAAGAAAACTGCTATTTAGGCTATCATCAGATGGGAGACGAGCTATTTCTTTGGTCAGCAAGGGAGCAATGGAATGGAGGAACAATGTTTTCTTTCCATGTGACTGCTAATAGGGCCTAGAAAATTATTAGCCCAGGTGCCATCATGCTGAGCAGAATCACAAATGTAAACTTGGATGTCTTACGTCAGTAAGATTAGCAGCCTTGGTATTTCAGAGAGTCTGTTTTTGCAAACGTTTCAAGGGATCGCTTTGCTTACTGAGCAGAAAGCTCTCCCAATGCCCAGGAGGTGTTCAAAGCACGGAGACTTTCCAAACTAGCTACAACAAAACCGAACCGAAGAGCACCGATTAAATGCATGCAATGAAAGAGTAGTCTGGTTGAAACATATCCATTGGAAACAGCTCTCCCTTCATCATGCTTCACTCCTATGCAACCTGATTTAAGGTGTTTGGGGTCTGTTCTAAACCCCTCTTGAGTCAGTGGAAAGATTCTTCCTGCATGAGATGCCATTAGGGTTTTGGAACAGGCCCTTAGTTAGCAGGGAGGAGAATATCACATGCTGTATGCGCTGATGTAGGAAATGGCTTCTTTTCCGAAAAGCGTGATTGAGCTAGACAAAAAAAATCCAGCTGCCCAAGAGAAGGGAGTGCACTTTCAACAGAGTGGGGTTTGAACCAGCACTGTGGCTCTCTGTGTGTAACATACTTGTCAAATGGTTTTTGCATGTCCTGCCCAGGTGGTTGGTCCTCATGGAGGTAGCCGACTTCTGCAACCAGTAGATGGGGTTTCTCCTTTAGCTGAAGCGCCCTGTGCTTGGTTCCCAGATCCAAGCCTGCTGTCCATGCATTACTTGCAAACGCCTGAGAACTTGCAAGGAGAAGTGCGGGAGGTCAGAATATAATTCCTGACCAGGATATGAATATTAAACAATGAGGGCCTCCATTTGTGAATGGAGGGAGGAAGAAAGGAGGTAATGGAAAGAAAGAGTGGACAAATGTGTGGGAGACACAGTTTTAGAAAACTTTAGTGGACGGAAGATCGTGTGTTGTAGAGAAGCAAGAAGCCAACTGTTCCTTCATATAAATCACTGACTTCCATAGCTTGGTCTTTTCTTAAGTATCCATGGTGCCAGTCACAGAGAGCTCTTCTGGGAGAACTGCAGGTCCAACATTCATACAGATTTTTTGTTAGAGAATTCCAGCTGGTGCTGACTTCTTAATGCCTCTTTTTTCAGGAAAGAATTAGGGAATCTTGAGCTAATCAAGTGATCGGATCATTTCTATAGCTTAATGTTACTTACTGGCAACTTCTGTAAATTTTGTGGCCTCCTTTACTCAGATAGGTGGCTCTTCAGTTCAGCTAGAAGAGCAGTGATTCATAAGGGCTGTCACCGAGGAATTGGCATGTATCAGTTTGCACACATGTGGACACTGGGGTGTTCGAATCATAGAAGATTAGAGTTGGAAGGGACTTCATGAGGTATCTAGTCCAACCCGCTGCTCAAAGCAGACTACCCCCATCTAAATCATCCCAGCCAGGGCTTTGTCAAGCCATAGCATAAAGACCACTAAAGATGGAGATTCCACCACCTCCCTAGGTAACCCATTCCAGTGCTTCACCACCCTCCTAGTGGAAAACTTTCCTAATATCCAACCTAGACCTCCCTCGCTGCAACTTGAGACCATTGCACCTTGTTCTGTCATCTACCACCACTGAGAACAGCCTAGCTGTATCCTCCCTGGAACCCTCTTACAGGTAGTTAAAGGCTGCTATCAAATCTCTCCTCATTTTTGCTTTTGCAGACTAAACAAGCCTAGTTCCCTCAGCCTCTCCTCATAAGTCTTGTGCTCCAGCCCCCTAATCATTTTTGTTGCCCTCCGCTGGACTCTCTCCAACTTGTCCACATCCTTTTGTAGTGGGGGGCCCAAAACTGACCACAATACTCCAGTGCCAAGTAGAGGGGAATAATCACTTCCCTCCATCTGCTAGCAATGCTCCTACTAATGCAACCCAATAAGCTATTAGCCTTCTTGGCAACCAGGGCACGCTGCTGACTCATATCCAGCTTCTTATCCACTGTACCCCCCCGCCGAGGTCCATTACTGCAGAACTGCTGCCTAGCCCGTTGGTCCCCAGTCTGTAGCTGTGCATGGGATCCTTCCGTCCTAAGTGGGGGACTCCTGCACTTGTCCTTGTTGACCCTCATCAGATTACTTTTGGCCCAATCCGCCAATTTTTCTAGGTCACTCTGTATCCTATCTATACCTTCCAGGGTATCTACCACTCCCCCTAGCTTAGTGTCATCTGCAAACTTGCTGAGGGTGCAATCCACCCCATCCTCCAGATCATTAATGAAAATGGTGAACAAAACCGGCACCAGGACTCACCCCTGGGGCACTCCGCTTGTGACTGGCTGCCAGCTAGACATGGAGCCATTGATCACTACCTGTTGAGCCCTATACTCTAGCCAGTTCTCTATCCGTTTTATAGTCCATTCATCCAACCCATACTTCTTTAACTTGCTGATAAGAACACTGTGGGAGGCTGTACCAAAAACTTTGCTAAAGTCAAGGTATATCACGTCCACCGCTTTTCCCTCATCCACAGAGCCAGTCGCCTCTTCATAGAAGGCAATCAGGTTGGTCAGGCATGACTTGCCCTTGGTGAATCCGTGTTGACCGTTCCTGATCACCTTCCTCTCTTCCAAGTGCCTTAAAATGGATTCCTTGAGGATCTGTTCCATGATTTTTCCAGGGACTGAGGTGAGGCTGATTGGTCTGTAGTTCCCTGGATCCTCTTTCTTCCCTTTTTTGAAGATGGGCACTGTATTTTCCTCTTTCCAGTCGTCATGTTCTAATACTATGGCAAAATAGTCTGTGTTTCTTAGTGGCTAGGATGCTGGATTCTACAGCCAGCATGACTGTTGACTTGCGATGACTCAGAGGTTGCTGAGTGCCTTCTACTGAACACTTCACAATCTGAGGCCCTGATGTAATCTCAGTAAGGCCAGTCCCAAGTGTTCAAAAAATCGTGAGTCAGGCCCTCCAAAATCAGGAGATTCGTCCTAAAAACCAAAGAATAAATTATTTCCCATCTGTCATCTGAACCTTTAGGGTGCACTTGGGTTGCATTTTTAGGGATTTCTCCACAACCATGAGTGCTAGAAACTTAATTAAAAAAAAATGCAAGCTAGGATTTTAAGAAAACACCAAATCGTGAGAGTTAGGAGCACTGTGATCTTTCTTTGTATCTGATCATGAGCAGAGCTGAACCAAATTACCATTGACTTTGCTCCATGTTCTGTACACTTTGTGCTTGTTGGGATAATGGCCTTCACTGTGCCCTTGTTTAGCCAACTATGAAATGGGGATAATATTCTTTTTCAACCAGGATGCAATGATAGTCAATGCTGATTAACGCCATTTGAGACCACTGTGCAGAAGGCACCATAGAAGAGCTAATCATTATGCATTTTTTCTGTTAGGAGGCAGGAGACAATGAGCATTCACAATATAGTTATTTCAGCTGCTGCTGGAGCTGGATATTGGCAACACAGGGTTTGTCTAGACACAAAATGTTGCAGCTGTGCCACTGTAGCACTTGAGAGTAGATTCTACCTATGCGAATGGGAGGGGATTTCCTGTTGGCATAGGTCATCCACCTCCCCAAGAGGTGGTTGCTAGGCCAACAAGAATTCTTCCATTGACCTAGTGCTATCCACATAGGGACTTAAGTCAACTTAACTGCGTCACTTGGGTGTGGACTTTTTTACATCCCTGAGCGACGTAGCTGAGTCACGCTAATTTTCCAGTCTTCAGTTAGTTGAGCTGCTGCTGGAGATGGAATAAAACATAGCAACTCAGCGTCTTGCTCCTCAGCACTTCCCCAGTTAAGGCACCACTAGGGCAAGTGTACCAATTCCAAGGGAGTGCAATTGATAATGGCGGGATTTGTCTTTACATGCAAAGAAGTTTGCAATCTGCTACCTCCTGATGGGATCCATTTGTGCTGTTCCTTCCACCCACTGCTTGGTATTATCGCATTTCACAGGAGTGTGAAGTGTCTGAACAAACAGAGCCAGGAAACTTTGAAAAATGCTGCTAGCACCACCTACACCTCAGTTGCAAATGTCAACAGGAATCAAAGGTTTCATTTCCTATGCAAGCAGAGACTTCAAACTGGGCACCCCTCCTGTTTGCACTGCAGGGAAATACTCACTGCTGCTGTTGCTGTGTGCTAGGTTCTGCGAAAATGCAGATAGGATAAACAAATGGATGTAGATTTTGGCCAGGCACCTCGCAAACACAGCTTCCCTTTGCTCTGTTGCTTGAATCTTTTGATTGTTGACAGATTGCTCTTGCAAACACTCGAACTGTCTAAAAAATTCTGAGTCTTAATTAGCACTGAATGGAAATGACTGCTATGTAATGACTCACGTAACAGTAAAATCTCATAGATGGGAAGTCCTGGTATACTGTTAAGGCCAGGGAGAGGAAGGTGTAGGTGTAGGGAAGAGATGTAGAGAAGAGATGTAGGTGTAGGAAAGAGATGTAGAGAAGAGGTATAGGTGTAGGAAAGAGATGTAGAGAAGAGGTGTAGGTGTAGGAAAGAGATGTAGAGAAGAGGTGTAGGTGTAGGGAAGAGATACTTGGAGAGAGAAGTTTCAAGTGAGAGGGATTTAAAGGCAGAGACCACGTTTGGCAAATTAGGGCAGGAGTGGGGGTTATAGCGGATATAGGGAGCAGCATGTAGAAGGCAGAGAATAGGAGATCGAGGAGGTTGGTTTGGAAATAGCAGAAGGAGAAAGTGAGGGAATAGGAAAGAAATGAGAGCAGTGATGCAGGTTTGGAGATAAGCACAAGGAACTTGAGGCCGGTGCAAAGAGACATGAGGAGGAAACGTTGTTCAGAGGGGCTCACGATGGATATGAGCACCCCAATGGTCCTGGCATGGGCAATGAGAGCAGAAGCAGAGAGAGTAATATGCTTCTTTGCCAATCCAGGCTCAGCCTTGGAACCTGGGGACTCTCCAGAGCCTGCAGCACCATCTAGGTCCCATCAGGAGGGACTGTAGCCTTCCTGCCCTCTTTTGATGTGTCCTATTCCGTTTGATGTCTTCCCGAGTGAGTCTTGTTACAGACAAGCAGCCGCTGGCGATAGCACTGGGGAAATGAAACTTCCCAGATTTCAAGAACACACAGCAAAAGGAAATGTGTGAAAACTTGAAACAACAAGATTATGTAGGTTGTTCCTTTAAAGATCACTTTAGCCTGGATAGATGGTAAGTAACGTGCATTAGCTGAGAGACAGTCACTTGCACGGTGTGGATTTATAGAGCATTGTTTATGCAAATTCCAAATTGCTTTACAAACCAAGGTTTCAATCTTTGCAGTCTCCAGTTAGAACATACTTAGACAAACCCCTCATTACCTGCTCTTTGTCTTGACTTCCATGTCTGTCTCTGATTTCTGATGCATAAATACTTGGCTGCTTTCCCAAGTTTGATTAAATAAGATACATACTTGAGGGGGACGTTTTATTCCCCCTTCCCCCCCTCCTCATTTCAAAGAGATGGGGAAACTGAGTCGCAAATGTGCAGTGACACGCTCAAGGTCACACAATGAGTCAGCAGCAGAAATAGAAATCCTGAAGTCCTGACTTCCAGCCCTGTGCTCGAACCAAACTTCTTTATTTTGGGATGAGCTTCTGCAATTGACAATTAGCCCTGCAGCTTTTCAGATATCTAAAGGCGGAGAACAGTCAAGGGAAACATGATTCTTTTTCAGGGGAAACTATAACCTAAAAGCTGATTCCATCTGATGCACAAGTTCTAAAATCCACTCAGGGATAAGTGGGGCAACTCCGCTGCCCGTCCTCAGGGTGGGTGGAAGTGGAAGAAAATAATTCTATTGCCATTGTTCATGTCTGAATAAATGGAAACAAGACAGACAAGTCCTTGCTTTTCCTAGGGCACCAGGACTGCTGTAGGCTAGGGCTACATGTAGCATTAGCTGCTCTCAAGGAGGGGAGAGAAGGAATGAGGGCAGGGCCAATTATCTCCTAAACATCCATGTGCACTCAGGCGCCCGAAGCTGGGCCTCATGAGGGAGTGTGTGATGGCCGTGTGACACACATGGCAATTTCTTGCAATACCTTTAGGAGATCTTATTGTATTAATATTATGTATCATTGTGGGCCGGGGACTGTATGTAATTCCAGAGGGGAGCCCTCCAGGAACTAACAGTGGGGGGTTAGTAGGCAAATTAATTCAGATTGTAACCCCTGCAGAGAGGTACCTCTATGTGGAGAGACTCGCATATACTGGTGCAACCTGGATTCTCCAGATGCCAGCAGCCAAGGAAAGCACTCTCGGATAAATAGCCGGAGTTTAAACTGACTCAGGGCCCTCTTTCAGATCCAGCAAATGGACAGGACCTTCTGTGCAAAGGGAGCCCCCCAGTCCTTAGGAAAGGATTGGAAGGACTGACACCAGCCAGAGCCATTGTTGTAGTGGCAGGGTGATCTCCGGTGAGCAGCTTAGCGGGCGGGTAGGTTCTTCCACTGTTTTTAGTACGTGCTCTCTGTGACGTTTTCTCCTTAAGAATAGACGTGCTTGGTTAGGAGAAGCTGTGTCGTAACTTCTAACCTTGGGCAATAACTCTGTTTATAGCCTCTGAGGAGAACGCAAAGCAGGCCCTCCTTAGGCAGTCTGACTTGCTAGGGAATTCACACTGTAGATAGCAAACTGTGCAGACTGGAAATACCCCAGTCAGGATGGAGTGGGACGCGTGTCTCTGTCTAACAGAGATGATGGCTGTTGAGCTGGAAGCCTGCGAGTGGGTGACCTTGGTGGATGTGAGAGGGGGAACGCAGGTGCGGGAACTGTGACTGCACATGGCAGAGATGGATCCACCAGAGCTCTTGGGAATTAGTGGCGGGGGGTGGTACTTGAATGTTGACCCGACTGTGGAACTGGGATGTTGCAATCACAATCTATCCTTGTGCCCGGCCCAGTTAGAGGATGTGAAATGCTCAACGTACCTTTTCTTTGCATTGGTGTATGTCCCCTGTGTGAAGTGGTACTTTATAGCAAGAGTCTGTCTAAATATTAAGGCTGTTTAGGTAAATAGCAGCCAGGAACTCTGGCCCAGTAGCAAACAAAGCCTCCAATTATTTTTAACTTATGTTGCAAGCAAGGACTGTGTTTAAATATTTGGATTGCCTCCCCCTCCCATTTCTGAAAATAATTAAAATACAAATTGCACCGTGAACTCTTGGGGAAGTTGCTTGAATTGTAGCCGCTCATGGTGGAGTTGATATAATCTCAGATGAACTGTAACACAGGGGCATTGGGACAGGTTGCGATTATGGCAGTAATGGCCTGGGGGTTGCATTCTGAAAGTTAGATATTGCAGGTGCTGTTGTTTGCAGGCAATAGATGCTGTGAAATGGGTTGAGGAAGCCAGAGGCCTAGGAATTGCAATGAAATGGACACGTTATTGGGGGTTAAGACTGCATATTGCAAATGCCTCCATTACAGTGTCTCAGGATCTCATGTTCCCATCCACTGTGACTTCAGAAGTCCAGTTAGGTTTTATTGACTCGCTAGTCCCATGTGAAGACCAGATCTTATGTTACTGGTTTTGAGCTTCATAAATAGATGGATCAAGCATTCCTTTGGTCACATCAAACTAAATTTGAGAGCTGTGATTGAGTCAGCTGGGGACACAGCATTATCTCGTGGACATTGAGTACTGCAACGGAAATGAGAAGCACTAGTTCTATTCCTGGATCTATCACCGACATACTGCCTGACCTTGAGAAAGTCATGCCACTTCCCTGTGCCTCAGTTTTCCCTTCAGTCTTATCTATTTATAATGTAAATCTTTCAAAGCAGGGAATGTCTCTCACAATGTGTTTGTACAGCACCTAGCATATTGGGGTGTGTAGGCGCTGCTGTAAGAACAATCGTTACGGTGATACCAAGACCTTTTAAAAACAAACAAACAGACAAACACAAAAACAACTTCCCATGCGTTCCTGTCTGCTGAGGTCTGAGCTGGACAACAGATCAAGAAAACAAAGCCCTTTCATTCACCCCTCCAGATGCAATCGTTCTCTGAGGCAAAGACCCAGCTTTTTTCTGTCTCACACCTAGTGCATCCCTGCTTGACAGTTCAGTTAGACCCCCTGGCAGAAGTTCTGAGGCAGAATCACATGCCATCTGTTACAACGGAGCAGCAGCAATGTCTTTTTTTTTTTTTTTTAAGTGCAAATATTTTTTTGATCACACATCCTTCAGACTGGGGCATAAGGACATCTCCAGATACTGTGTTGATTCCATTGCTGGCCAACTTAAAGTGGAAAACCTGCCAAGAAAAGACCTAGCCATGCTTTCTTAATTTTCAAATGCTACAGGACAGCTCAAGAGAAGCTAGGTGGCAGAGCTTTTCTGAACCCCAAGGCAAATTTAGACAAGCACTGGAGTTGCACCTACTTACTCTAGGTCTGAATTTGGCCCCAAAAATCCTACCTGATGATCCTGCATGAGCATCACCCAACCAAAAGGGTATTACGATTTTTATTTATTTATTTACAGTTTGGAAAGTTCCTTGATTTAAAGGTTTCCTCGGTAAAACATAGCTGCCCTTAAATCACAAATCCAGGGTTATAGTTCTGAAGTGTGCACAACACACGAAAGCAATATGGGTGCAATCCAAACTCAGAACTTGTCTCCACTCAGCATCAGCAGACAGAACAGGTGGGGGGTGGAGGTGATGTGTGGAAATAAGTAGCTGGATGGTAAAGGAAATCTTGAGCAATGAGGAAGAGGTGCTCGCTTGGGGCCTGATCCATCACCCAATGGAGTCAATGGAAGTCGTTTTCCCCCTCAATTACTCTGAGCATTGGACGGGTCCTGACATGCCTGCGAGCACTCTGAAGGCCTTGAACTCTTAGAGATTTGTCTACTTTTGGAACCACAATGGGTCACTGGCTTTGTTGGCCCAAGCCCTGCTTTGACTTGGCCCTTACTCCGATTTGGAGAATAGCTGTGTGAGTGTTTGGAGGTGGGGCGGGGGAGGTCTTGCACCATTGATGTCAAAAACAAAACTCCATTGACTCAAACTAATCATGGATTTCACTCTCAGATTCCAGCCCTGATGCTGCATGGTGTTGAGCTCTTCTAGTGAGAGAGAGGCAGGCACCTTCACCTCACATTGCCATTGATGGGTACTGAGGCTGCTCAGAGCCTTCCAGGACTGGGCCCTTTGTACATTGTTCTGTGAATAATCTACAGGCAATTACCATTGATACAATAGGCCAGGTCTTCACCTGGTATAAACCAGCATAGCTCCATTGTAGTCAGTAAGAAGGATGGCCCAGTGATTAGGGCATTAGTGTAAAACTTAGGAGACATGGGTTCAATTTCCTGCTTTATTACACATTTCCTGTGTGACATTGGGCAAGTCACTAAGTCTCTCTGTCTCAGTTCCCCATCTGTATAATAGGGATACTGGTACTGCATTGCCTTACAGGGGTGCTGTGAGGATAATACATGGAAGACTGAGTGAGATGCTCAAATACTGTACTAATGGGGGGGGGGGCAAATAAGTACCTGAAACAGATAAAGCTCCAGCTGAGAATATTGTCCCTTGCTGTACCTGAGCTGTATAATCAGTTTGTTTGTAATATATGGGCATTGTTGCTTGATAGTTTAGGAGCAATGTAGTGCAAAAGCCTCTAGAACCTGACGGAGCAGCAGTGTACATAGTGAGTGAAGTCTTGTTTCTTAGCTATGTGCAAACTGAAACAGTTTCTTGGAGTCCAGTTGTGCCAGTGCAGTGTCGCTGTATTCCTACTGTTGTGGGGAGAGCAAGGACGACGCTATGTTCTTTTGTAATAATTTTTAAAAGTTTTACTTTGTTTTTAAAAGCTGTAAAAACAGGTTATCAGGAAAAGAGCTGGAGAAAGCAAAATGCCCAATGCTGACTCACAGAATAATAGCAAACCAATTTCCGAAGCCTTGAAAAATGAATTACACCTAAAAACAAAATTAAACTCAAAATATCCAACTCTTGACTTCCCTGTGCAACAGCCCCAGCTGACATCCGAGTTTGTCTTTGACATGGTTTTATGTATGGCAATCAATCTCTGTCTGAGTATAAAAAAGAAGCAGAATATTGACCAAATATTGGCTGCTATTCCCATCCCATTAAAATAATGGCAAAGCTCCCATTAACTTCAAAGGGCCTGATCCCATCAGACCTACAGCCTAATTTTTTTCAGAGGGACTGAATATCTGCAGCTCCTGTTAATTTCTGTCTGGAGTGTGGAATCTTAGCACTATTGACAATTGGGCCGTTAGCTTTCAATTACGATTTATTTTCCTTTGAATATTTTTGGTCCCAAATCATTTCAAGTTATTCATAATTAACTCTGATGCGTTTGATTCTTCCTGTGGCTTCTGAAAACGAATTCCTGTTGCTGCAATGCAATGAACGTTGGAGAATAATACCCTTCTTTTAAATATTATGTTCAATTATTACCGATAAGGAAAGGAGCGGGGAGGCTTGCTGAACCATTAGGGACACTGAATACAATACCTAACTTCTCAGTGGCTGAGCAGAGGGTGTTTGTATTATTCATAGTATTGTTGTTATTCCTAAACCATCCTGCCTCAGCTGTTGGGATAATTTCAATCAACAGGGAGGAAAGCATGACTCATAAGATCTCCAAAGTGATTGTGACAAACCAATTCAAGTGCAACTTCCAGGACATTTACCAAGAAGCCATGAGCCTTTGGGAGAAGGGGAAGAAGAATAATTTCTCTCTCTCTCTGTGTGTGTGTGTGTGTGTGTCTGTGTGGCTTCAAACTCAGCTGATGGCTCAATTACAAATACAGTTGAAATAACCCTTTCATTTAAACCAAATAATTCTGTTCTCCTTTCATCCAAAGTGCTCACTGGGTTTGAAAATACAAGCTAAATTCCCTACTCCACGGACTATGCCAGTAGGGAATTTGCCCCCATAACAAATGTGAAACTGAAACATGCTATATCTGCCAGAGAAGAAGGGCAGCAAAATATGAAGAGAAGCTAAATATTCTGAAACTGCCTGTATTTGAATACGAGCTGGTCGGGATGAATGTTGGCTGGTTGACTGCAGTGGATGGGCAGAGGGTAGCATTCCTGTGTATTGGTCTGTGAGCCCTATTGTGGTGCTCACCGCTAAGTTTCAGAAGCCTCCAGAAATCAGTCAGAGCAGCAGTATGTATGTAGCCAGGTCTGGCACACGTTTGTATATTCAGTAAACATGGCTATTTGGGAAACAGCTGTGTCTGTGTGGGTCCTTCATATTATTTTTATTCTGTGTAGAGTTTGATTCAACTGGGGACCTAAGGCAGCAGGACCTCTGGAACCAGCCCTAAGTTTGAAATACATGAAGATTGAAGTTTTTTGTTTGGTGTTTGTTTTGCTTCCTCCCTTTTCCAGAACTATAAATGTTAGGAGATATCACTACTTTGAAGATGGGAGCATGATACTCATGTATCACTTCATGAATGAACCGAGGAAATCTCCTATATTTGCTTCTGAGTGCTGTAGGATCAGACACTTGAAAAGACTAACTATAAATAGACTAAAACGTAAAAGATTGTAAAACAAGGATTGACTTTTTAATGGTAAATTTGGATATCCTAGTATTTTTTTTGTCTTTTTTTACTTTTATACCCAAACACATTTTTGGTGCTTAGCAAATTCTAATGAGATAAGGAAAAGTTGCTATAAACTACCAGAAAAAAAGAAAGTTTTGTCAGGAAAACTTTTGTTGAAAACTCTGTTCAGCTCTAATAGTCTAATAATATAGTCCTTTAAGTAGTCTGCATTTTATATTTCACAAGTTGGGATGCTGAAAATAGCACCCATCATTGGATACTACTCCTAGATTTCTGATGCAGTAGCAAATGGCATATTCCATTCTCTTGTACTGCAATATCCCTGAATCAGGTTGCCGTTGAGCACCAGGGCTGGGCAAATCATTCCCAATGAAATCTGAAGTTTTTGCGTTTCACCTCAGTTTTGTGAAATTGGCCTGATTTTGAAAAGCCTGCCATTGGGAACCTGATCAGACCTTAGGGTAGGTGAGAAAACAGTATAGTCTAGTGGGATGCTTGCTTCTGTAACAGTAGCACCTAGAAGACCCAGATGAGGTGGGTTACCCACTGTACTATGCAATTTATGAACACATTGTAAGAGACTGTCCCTGCCCCCAAAGAACTTACTGTTTAAATAAACAGATCCAAGCATGCCAGGGAAAACAGAGGCACAATGAGGGGAGGCGACTTGCCCAAGATCACATGGCAACCAGTGCCAGAGCGGGCAATAAATACAGGTCTCCAGTGCCCAATCCAATGGGTCATATTGCTACACTAAGCTCAGGAATTGGACACTAGGATCTTCTGAGTTCTAATTTTGGACACTCTCTGATTTTGGACAAGACATAGTCCCACTGCCTCAGTTTCCCTGTGCTGTGGGAACAATAATACCTGCATAAGATTTAATGTAATTTTTGTAAAGGACCATAGAGGGATGCTCAGATACCAGGATGATAGGCAACCTTCTATAAACCTAGATAAACAGAAGGGGAAGATAAAGTACTGGATTTACAATGGGATTTCTTCCACTTCCATTTAAATAAGGATCAAATACCTATTGTCATGGCTGTCAATATGTTACAATTGCTTTTTTTTTTCATGAACTGTTTGAATGGGTTTATCTAATTGAAATTGAATTTAAGTGGAATAAAACTAGATAGATAGCTATAGCAATTAACTTTCTTCTTGCTAATTGACTTCCCATTAACCTGCTAGCAGTGTCTTGTTGTCTGCTTAGTGCTTAAATATACCTGGGTGCTTTAATCGATTACTAAGATTGTGATTACACATCCAGAGCTGCTTTTATTTTTTAGTTAATTACATTGCAACTTGAATTATCACACATAATTTTTAAATTTCAGAAAGTGCCCCTTTGATGATCGTTAGAATTTAACCATCTCCGTAAACCTAGCATAAATATTTAGTTAAGGGGGCATATTTAAGCTTATTACCACCTCCTTTTTGTAATGCAAAATATTGCTCAATTTGGGGGACAAATTTTGTATTTGTTCCTTTCTATCTAGGTACTTCTATGGCCCTCAACACTGTTGTAACATATATATCACACAACGCCCTGATGAGACATAGAAGCATCAATATATACCAATTTTATAGATGAAGGACTGCAGTACAAAGGACTGGCTTTTCAAAGGTATTTAGTTGCCTAAGGATGCAGTTGGGTGTCAAATGGGATTTTCAGAAACCTGTAGGCAGGTTAGTTGCCTAGCTCACATTGAAACTGAAGATGATGGAACTAATTTCAGTGGGAGTTAGATTATCAAAAGTGATTAAGCAGCTATTTACACCTTTGAAAATCTGGCACTTTTTTCAAACAAATGAAAGCTGAGTTTCTAACAACCTGATTTGTCTGCAAAAACTCAGAGGCAGGCACTGTTGTTGAAAGCAGCCTAGCAATTCATATGCATTGATCTTCATACCACCCTGATGTGGTAGAAGACTAGTATCCCTATTTTATAGATGGGGAGTGCAGCAGGCAGTGCACTGGTCCTTGAACCGGCTGCGCCTGCACTCTAGGTTGCTTTATAGGAGACAGAGAAGGAGGTTCCCAAAGCTATGGGTGCATCAGAGCCTAGGCGTCTGTGTAGGTCCCAGCTATTGTTACGTAAGGTGTTTGAAGAAGTGATGCTCTGTGATCACTCAGTGCTTAAAGTGCCTGCAGGAGAATGCTTTAATCTGTGTCTGCTTCCAACTGGCTGCTCATGACAAAAGCTTCACTCCCACCCTGCGTCTGACTGGGTAGCTTAGCCCCTAGAGGCACGGTCCCCGACCCCAATACCACAGGGTGAGGGGAGTTTGTTTGACTCTTCAGGTCTCCTTGAATGTTGAGCAGGGAGCTGACTGATGCAGCTGAGAACAGATTCTGAGGTGAGATAGGTGGAATAAAACAAGCATATTTGCTAAACACAAATTCTCTTCGCGTTCATATGAGGCATAGCAGCATTCCATGCTTAGTCACTCTCTAACAGTCTGCTAGAGTGAAACAAAACCTTCTTGTTCAAAGGTGTTCTTTGAAACAGACCTTCTGGAATGTTTTCCTGAAAAATTTGATGTCTTTTTTAAGATGTGATAAAACAAAATAGCATTCCAGTTGCTGTGTCTCAGCAGATTACAGTTGTTGTTCTATTATGTTTATTTGAACACTGACTTAATTTGTAATTAGACTCCCCATACCTAATTGCTTGGGGAATACACCTCTTAGTAATAAATGGTGGTGTTTGATCCTACTTATAATGAGCTAAATATCTCATCCCAAAACCACATTATACTATATATGTTTCTATGTTCTGTCTCATTAGGTTGTGTTATTTTTTTAAAGTCATTTAAAACAATGTACTTTTCCCTTTAAAGTTGAAGAAAAGATGCCATTTGCTTTAAAAAGGAAGATTAAACTCTGTAAAACAGTAATTTATTCTTGCTGTGACAGGCTAGACATTAACTTGGTGCTGTTCAACTTGTTCTCTGAAAGCATTAAAAAGTTTCTTCCTTGCCCCTTAATAAGAAACAAGTTTTTTATTTTTCATCAAATGCATCATTAATTTCTGCTCCTAATTCTGGTTCATTTTCCCCTTTCACTCACTTGTTCTTATTCCTGTAAGTTTCATTCTGGAGGTGCTTTAATCACATTCATGTTTTGTATTGTTATTTGGAGAGATGAACTTGTGCACATATTACTCCTTTTGTAGAAGCTTTTGAAGAGACTGTAGGTTTGGAACAAGCCATCCTATCTAATCTTTGTGTCAGGGTTTGAAGAGTCCAGCAAAAACAGAGGACTGATTTTTGGAGTGCTTTGATCAGAGCTTTATTCCTTGGCTCCTGTTTTCCAAATCGGTTTGTGGGGAAAACCTAGGATGCACAGGTCCTTCCCTGTGTGCATATAGATGAGCTGAGCGTTGCTTGTCTGTGTTTCCTCGTTTGGATGCTATGCTGGTGGCGGTGGTTATTCTTCCAAACTCTGCCCACAAATCAAGCATCTTGGCCTTTTGGAAGACATTTTGGACAGGTTCTTTACTGATAGATTTTAACTTTTTCTTTCCTAAATACTCAAAAGTAAATATTTGGCTTGTTTTAGGATAGTGAGGCATTAGAGAGCGATAGTAGCGCTATTGAAGGTTGCAATGAACTTTCAACATAAAGTCTTATTTTCATCTCCGTATCACTTTGGGTTGAAAAATTGGTTTGGCCTGAAAAGTTCTCCTTTGCCTTCAGAGTTTTCTTATGCAAAATATGGAGAGTGTTTATCAAACAGTGTGAGTTGCAGGTCATGATAAGACAATTCCGCTTTTATCCTAACATGTCTTGATCTCCTCCTAGTTTAAAATCACCTTACTTTTATCTTACTGGTTTCCACAGAGTCAAGTCTCCTGAATGCAATAACTAATGTTAGCTATTTGGGAAGAAAATAGGTTGTAATTAATCCAAGTTGTTAACAGTTTTTGTTATGGATAGCTTGGGACCCAATCTTTCTCCTAATCTCTCTCTGTTGTCAATGCCTTTGCCATTGGCTAACGTGGGTGCAGGATTTGGTGAGGTATGTGTATGAGGACCTTCGATTGGCATGGCTAGGACAAAATCAGATTATTTTATCTACCCTCTTCCCATCTTCTTCTCTCAGTTTTGGAGTGGGGTCTAGATTTGTACCATCCCAGGCTTTGTAAAACAGACATGTAACAAGTGAGATTTTGGACAATGAAACATGCATAGTTTTGTCCAAAAACGACGAGAGTCCTGTAGCACTCTAAAGACCAACAGATTTAATTTCTGCAGGCATAAGCGTTCGTGGGCTGTAACCCACTTGGTCAGATGCAGGGAATGGAAATCAAATGGGGGCATATATATACAGACAAGGGGAAGGAACAGCAATGGGGAAGGTAGGTAATAGCGAAGTGCATACAGTTAGAGTAGCTGAGGCCTATTCACAACCACTGATTAGAAGGTGAAAATGTGTGAACAGTGACAATTACTTCTTCTAATGCTAGAACCATTCCAAGTCCCTGTTCAAACCCAGTTTGATTGTATCAAGTTTGCAGTTGAGTTCGAGCTCTGCAGTTTCTCTCTGAAGTCTGTTTTTGAAGTTTGTTTTGTAGAAGTATGGCAACTTCCAAGTCAGTGTCCTGGGAGATTCAAGTGCTGGTTTATGGATGTTCCCATTTTTTGTCTGATTTGTGTCCATTTATTCTTTTGCATAGCGACAGTCCGGTTTGTCCAACATACATGGCAGAGGGGCATTGCTGGCACATGCTGGCAATAGGGTTTGTTGCAGGGATAGGTTCCTGGGTTAGTGTTGTTGTTGTGTGGTGTACAGTTGTTGGTGAGTATTTGCTTCAGGTTGGGGGCTGTCTGTAAACAAGGATAGGTCTGCCTCCCACGGCTTGAGTGAGTGAAGGATCATCTGCTAGGATAGGTTGAAGATTCTTAATGATGTGTTGGAGAGATTTTAGCTGGGGGCTGTAGGTGATGGCCAGTGGTGTTCTGTTGTTTTCTTTGTTGGGTCTGTCCTGTAGCAGGTGACTTCTGTTTTGTCCACCTCTCTCTGCTTAAAATAAATAAATAAAAGCATCTGAAGTACTTGACATTGTCCATTCACCTGTTGCTAGCAATCCCCCTGTATTGCTCACTCACAAAGATGCAGTTGTGCTCCCACCCTTTCCATTATGACCTGTCCATACTTTTCTAGAATCTTGCACCCTGCTTTTCAGGAATGGACTTAAATGGATACGTAACCTTAAGCATGTGAGTAATTCCATTGCAATCTATGGAACTAATCATGTGCTTAAGGATCTTGCTGAATCAGACCCTTTCTCTGTCTTTATCGATACCTACAAGCTTCCCCTGAATTCATTGTTTTTAAACCTATACACTCAGCACTCTGTGTCCTTTCTTTGAAGTCTCCTTGGGTTGTTATGTGATTGGAAGGAGTCCCAGTTCCCTTGGCGTGTCACACACTGTAATGTACTGTGATGGGCTGACCTAATCGGACAGTACTGCAAGACATCATATTGATGTATTATGCTTGGGAAACTACAAACTAGGGGTTTGCTGAGAAGGAACTATAAGGGATTCATTGTCTCACAGGGGCCAAAATTCTGCAGTCCTTGCTCAGCAGAACTCCCGTTGACTTTACTGGGAGCTTTGCCTAAGCAAGGGCTATGTCAAATCAGCACATACTTTCAGTCCTCTCTGCTTCATGTATTTCATCCTTTCTCCTAACACTCAACTTGGTTCTTCCAACTTGTGGCTTGAATGGCTGTTTGGTACCACGTATCTGATAGCAGTAAGACAAGCAGGTGCAGGTTCAGAGATACAGCATCAGTTTAATGAAGCCATTGTGTGTCACCCCAGAGCTGCTGATAGGGCTGGTTGGAATTTTCAGAAATTTGTACTTTTTTGGCCAAAAAAATGTCAAATTTTTGAGTTTTGATGGGAAGAGAAAAAAGGGATTTTCTTTCTTTCTAAAACAATGTAAGTCTCTTTTTTCCCCAACCTCTACACTCTCCTTTTTTTGTTCCTTGGACAGCTATAGGCTGATTGGAAATACCTGGAAAGTTGATGTTGTTGTACAAAAGTTGTTCTCGTTATTGGGTCAGTTCTCTTTGCCCTCTTGGAAGCTTAGAGCTTTTAAAATTTATATGCAAACTGATCTTTTGAAAATGAAATTGAGCACTGTTTTGCATATTATGCAGAACTACGTACTTAGATGGCCCCCATGATTTAAAGTAACTGAATACTAAGATTTGAACTTGCACCGTCTAGGTGATGCGGCCTAGTAGGCGGAGCACTGGAGTAGGATTTAGGAGTTGTAGGATCTGCCGCTGGCATGCTAGGTGACCTTGGGCAAATTAGTTTGTCTCTCTGTGCCTCAGTTTCCTCATTTGTAAAATGGGACTAACCATACTGACTTGCTAATGGAAAGTTTTTTAAAAGAGCTTGATATTATAGTTATTCCCCATTTTACAGATGGGGAGCTAAAACACAGAAAGCCTAAGTGACTTGCCCAAGGTCACACAGGACATGTATGTTTGAGCAGAGACTTGAATCCAAGACCTAGGCTAGCACCCTCACCAGTGGATCATTCTTTCACCAAAAAAATACTGTATGGTCTACTATTGAAATAAGTTGCCTCTTCTGCTTCCCCCTTAGATCTTATGAAAGGTTTTGTTCCTCCTACTATAATAATTTTGAAAAACTGGATGTCAAAATCTGTTAATCTTCCCCCAGTGTAACTCCTCTGATTGCATCAGATTCACATCTTAATCCCCTTATCCTATCTGATCGCTCAAGACTAGACTCTGATAAAGTGTCTCAGGTAGCCATTGATGTCTTTCAAGAAGCAGTTGCAAGCCATACAACATCTATCATGCTTGCCTCAGTGTCTGAAAGGTTTTGCTATTAAAGATTAAGGGGGTTGGAGGTCACCTAAAATCACAGTGTTGTTCACTTTATAAGCCTTTTTTATCCTGTCATCTAATATTACATTTTTCAAGCTGCTTTTGACTGGGGAGGCTGTAGCATATATCAATTTCTGGCCCTTCAATCCTTTCTATACACTAGGGTTTAAGCATTGATTGATTCATTAAATGTCTCCAAAGTCAAACAATTTATCTTTCTTTTAGCCTGTTGTATTGTCTCTGTTTCCCTGTGCCTATCTTTCTATGTACACCGTGAGCAATGGATTAGCTGGGACGTTGAATTCTGCATGATCGCTTACAGAGAGTGCATCTAATGTATCACATGTATTTAGATCATACACAGAGAGACATAGACAGAACATGCACACCCTTTCCCAGGATAGCAAAATTTAAACTAATCTCTCTCTTCCTGAAGTTGCTGTATCGTTTCTAGGTGGGTTTAAGAAGGATCTTTTTGTTTTATTTTTTTCAATTAATATTTTCACCACCTTCATTCTTTTGTTGTGTGTTAGCCCTAGATTGAATATTTTATTTAATCTCTGTCTTTATGAGAATGGCCTATAAACGGGATGTATCATTAAAGGATCAATAATTTACTATCTACTGCAACAAAAGACGGTAGCATTGTGTTTTTTAGTTAGTAAGTACTAATCAAGTTGTAGTTAAGCACTGCAAATTGCTTCTGGTGAGCAGCTCCTAACATGCAGTTCTGAGCTCCCTGTTTCATGTCAGATTCTTTCTGCACCTATGGAGAGAGCTTACACTAAGCCTATATACCATGTATGCCTTCAAATAGGGTGTAGGATAGATTCAAGTAATGCACAGGGATAAATTCCACCTTCTAGGGGCCCCTGCTACAGATCAGTGGAGGTCCTTAATCCCAACCTGTTAAGCATATGGCACCACCAGAGATGTGGCAAAGATGCTGCAACCTGCAAAGGTTACCAGGCCCTGCCTGGTCACCTGGTTGTTTTGGAAATAATTATGATTAATGACTGGTATTGTGGCAGCACCTAGGCGCCCCGGTCATGGACCCAGGACTCCCTGTGTGGTGTTCTGTGCAAAGACAGAACAAAAAGACAGTCCCTGTCCCAAAGAGATGACATTCTAAGCGAGTGTAAAAGGGGAGGGAAGCTGGGTCAAAGGAGATCTAAGGGAAAGGGAAGTGCTTTCTCCCCTCTTGGCTAGCTGAATCAGGGGGATTCTCTATTGCCCACTATCTTTCAGTTGATTTGCCTATGGTTTGGGGATCAAAGCAAACCCTGAGGAAAGGGACTTCCAAGAACTAATGCTTGGAGCTTTTTTTCCCTTTCCCTGGTTGTTGAAACAATCCGCTTAGCTCACACGCTGCCATGGAACAAATGGATTCTCTTGAGAGGGCTCTGTTTTATACAGAGCTCATGGAATGGAAAGCCTTCCACAGGAAAACAAAGCAGGAACAGTATGTGTTAATATTTATGGATGAGATTTTTCAAAGCTGCCCAGAGGATTTGGATGCCCAGTTCTCATTGATTGTCATGGATTTTAAGGCTAGATCATCTAGTCTGATCTCCTGAATAACACAGGTCAGATAGTTTCTCCTGTACTGAGCTCAGTAACTTGTGCTGAACTAAAGTATATTGTCCAGAAGAGCATCCACTCTTGACTTCAGGAGTCAGAATCCACCACTTTGCTTGGTATTTTTCTCCTTCCCTCCCAATGGTTAATCATCCTCAGTCTTGTCCGCCTTATTTCTCTTTCTAATTTGTCTGGCTTCAGCCTCTAGAAAGTAGTAGTTCTTCTGCATCTTTGAGATAGATTGAAGGGCCCTTTTTAGTACTCAGTATTATCTTCTTATGAAGACACTGGTTCTCTGTAACCAAGTCACCTCTTGATGTTCCTCTTGATAAACTAAACAAATGGAGTTCTGTCTCACTATATTTGAAGGGGAATGTATTTCTAAGCCCTGCCCTGCTCCAAGGGTTTACCCCTCTAACATAACATTAATACATCCAATTCTGTATATCTTCTGTTATTTGCATAGGAAATATATTTTTTTCTTCCTTCTCTCTTCTTTATTCTATGGTTTGTGCTAGAGTTACTAGGCCATAATTCCTTTGAAGCAAGGACTGTGTGTCTTTGTTTGTCTCTAATATTGCATGCACACTCATGCCACTGAAGAATGGACCAGATTCTCAGCAGATGCAAACTGGCACAGCTCCATCGAAGCCAATGGGACCATGCCAATTTACAAAAGTGAAGAATTGTGCCCAATGATGAGGAATGGTAAGACATCCTTGCTAATAGAGCCCACATCTTTGAAAAGTGTGTGGCTTCCTCTCCACTGGGAATTAATGAATACCACATAATTTAGGATACACAGGGTTGTGGTCCCAGTCAAGTCAGTGAAGGGCCTGCCCATTGAGTTGCTGCTGCTTATTGATTTTTACTGTGGTAGCACATAGCAGTCCAAGTTATGGACCGGGGCTTTATTGTACTAGGTGCTGTACAAACATAAAACAAAAAGATCATCCTTCCTCCAAAGAGCTGATGATCCAGGTATAAAACTGAAGACAAGAAGTGTCTAGAGACAGATGGGGGAGCCAAAGCAACCAGTGAGACAACATTGGTCAACATAATAGGCTGTAGTCTCAGTGCACCAGATGCCTGAGTGTTATGCAGATGTTTCTGGCTATCACAGCAAAGGATAGTTTTAAAGAGGGATTGGAAGGTGGACAATGAGGTAGTTCTGTAGATGTTTCTGGAGAGCTAATCCCAAGTGCGAGGGGCAGCATGGGAGAAAGCATGACAGCACTTGTTTGTAAATAACAGCAAGTGGGAGATGAAGGCTGGCATCACTGGGTCAATTGGCGCCAGGAGTTGACATCTCAATAATGCATAGAGGGATAATATGTAGGGTGAGAATAGGCTGGGGAAGGACATTGAAGGTGACGACCTCAATGGAAGCAGCATTAAGGCTCTGTAAGAAGCATGCAGTTCTCACGTGGAGGTCTTGAATCTGCATCTTGGTGTGTTTTCCATTAGCTAGGGTAGGACCTTCACTCTGTACACATTCTAGATGACAGTACCGTAGCATGATACTTTCCTGTAATCAAACTGCCATCCGAGGCATTGCTATATCCATACATTCCCTGGAGCGTCTTTTGAGAGACTCTTCCATGCATGAGAAGTTATATTTTTGCCTATATCCATCCCAGTTCATTCTGCAAAAGTCCTTCAGCTTGCCCTACCCCACCCCTGGACCCCAACCACAATCAGCATATAAAGCACTGAAATCTGTCTGGAATCACAAAGGTTGGGCTTAGCCCACACGAGCCAAGTAACATTTTTATTATATTTGCAAACAAAACAAAAGTATCTCTCGTTATAGCAGAGTGAGTGTTCCAGCAAGATACTTTCCACATCAAAAAATGCCTGAATAGTGTTTTTCATATGAACTTCAATAGTTCATAGGAGTAGAAACACTCCATTATGGAGAGAGATAAACAAATGGTTTCATGCACCTATTGCAATGCATGGAAGGAATCTGATGGGAAAATATCAACTTAATTGAGCATTTAAACCACACTTTTTTTTGTGTTGAGTTCTGCCATGCTGAATGTTTTTGTTTTTTGTTTTGCTTGGCAAGGCTTATGTTAGTTATGGGTGCTCTGCAGGTATGAATGCTCCTGTTAGACTGTTAAGGATCTTGATTCTGAGAGGTTCTGAGAGCTGTGAGCTCCCAGTGACTGTAAGACTATGCCTACACACACAGTTGTACTGTTACAGTCAAAGCTATACATCTTCCCTTGTGTGGATGAGTTATATTGATATAAATGTGCTTATACCAGTGTAGTTTATTCTGGTATGGGAAAGGGAATGACTCTGCATATAAAGGTACTTTTATACTCGTACAAATGCATCAACAGTCGGTTATACTGCTATAACTATATCAGTAACAAATCATATCCCTATCCAACATAGATATACCAGTGAAAAACTGTGTGTAGACCAGGCCTGAGTGATGAAGGAAATCCCTATGCTACTGGAAATGTAACTATCTAGAAATTTACCTTAGATCTCCAATTTGATATATCCCCAAATTCATAAGATATTAATGATCACTATGGCCATACAAGGAACACACTAACAAATATTTATCTGTCTTTCTTAGATTTGCCTGAATTTGTATTAATTTACAAGGATATATTTATACGTGAATGAGTTTCTCTAATTGAGTGTATTTGGTAGTCCTTTGCTTGTACTTATTCCCAGCACACGTATGTTATAGGAAAAGGATAATATACAATATTATATCACTAACATGTTCCCAGTGCATGTATAGTGCTGTTCCTATTCTTAGTGGATACTTCTTGCTCTGAGTGAATATTCCTGAATCATGATAGATTTTATTTTATGTAATTTGTGGTTAAATTGTGCTGGGAATTATCCAAACCACAGTGTATTGCAAGTCAACTGGGATATGGAAAGACCGATAGCCTCACTGAATTATGTGGAGGCCCAAGGCTTGCAGAGCTGGACATGCAGTTTATTTATAGAGTGCAAGTGACCACTTTTTGAAAAACCATGAAAAACTTGAATTCCAATAACAAGCATAAATCACAGACAGTTATTTTTGCATGCACTCCTGCTGCTTCAGTGGGGCGTTCTCTGTAGAAGGTCTAACAGGACCGTATAGACACGGGCGCTCCTGGAGAACAGTTTTAGGTTATGTTTACACTCAAGCTGGAGTGATCATTTTTCAGCTGGGGTAGACCAAAGCATGCTACCAACGATCACACAGTCTTACACGTGGTCTACCTGCAAGGCCTCTCTCCTCTCAACTTCAAGTCCTTCTTAAAACCCCTCTTCTACTCTGATGCCTATAGTCAATCTTTTGCAGTGAGGTTGTAGCCGTGTTAGCCTCAGAATATGAATATTACAAGCCAGGACCAACTGTTAGTGAAAGAGAGAAACTTTCAAGCTATACAGGCCCAGACCTGAAGAAGAGCTCTGCGTAGCTTGAAAGCTTGTCTCTCTCACCAGCCAAACTTGGTCCAATAAAAGATATTACCTCACCCGCCTTGCCTCGCTATCATGAATCTTGTTCATTTGAACAGAAAATCCCCTTTTGTTGTTCCCCATCTCAGACCACAGCTGGATTAAGGTGCAGACTTCATAGACTCAGGCCTAGGGTCTCAGATCCTGGAGTCATATGATGAAATAAGAATCTCCGCCTTATTTTATTTAAAATGTCTATTTCTAGCCCTCATGGATGCATAGTAAAGCTTAAAAAGATGATGTGAGCGTAGCCAATACCTGTCTTAGTCTGCAAACAGCCTGAAACTATCACTCCAAGAGACAGTAACTCTGAATGTTGTTGCCACTTCAAGGAAGGGTGGTCTCATAGCAAAGGTGGAGGCAAGATGCCAGGAGGGGGCAGAAGAGTCTCATATGAGGCATGCTTGCAACTCTAGATTGCCTTAAATCACACCTGCTCTGTCTCCCTACCCATCAGCTCATTGTGAGCTTATTTGATCTCTGGAAAGGAGCTAGTGCGTTGTCTGCAGCATTGCAGACAAGTAATAATAGTAATTCCCACATCTGACAGTTAAAAGGTATGGGGAAACCCAGGGGATTTGAGTGAGACCCTTTCTTGCACAAAAAAAACCTATTACACCAAGCATCAACCGTTTCCAAGACATTTTACCAAGACTCCATCACATTGCTGCATTTACTGACCTGCCACAACAGAGGCCTAAGTTGCCTGGGAGTCTGGAAATCGACACATTACTGTGATGTATGCTTTTAAATAGATTGACCCATCTTCTGCGCCCAGCAGAGCAAAACCAAATTAATTAAAAGCAATTCGAGTAGCTAATCAAATGTCCATAGGGTAGACCCAAAATATCCAGCATCTATTCTAGTGCAGCTAAAGAAAGGCATGACCCAAAACACTTTCTCACCCAGAAGAGGCATAAATCCATCATCATCATCATCATTATTACTACGGTGGCGCTTTTCTCCTCTGAATAGCAATAGGCAGTTTGGAAGAGAGAAGAAAAAACGCTGAATAAATCCCCCAACTATTCAACACTTTAAATCTGTTGTCAAAGTTCCTAACCTATTTTCTCTAGTTGGAGAACAGAAAAGCTGGCTATGCTCAACTATTTGTATCCAGTGGCTATGAGAGTGTCCATCCAGGATCAGGGCTGTCGGCTACAAGGTGCAGTGCAACTGTCCTCGCCCCAAAGAGCTTGGAGGTAGGTTCTTATAGGTAGCTAGGTGACTAAATTCCTGAAACACCAGGCTCTTATGGCCTAGACAAGGCAGACAGCAGGTGAAAGGGGAAACAGGGGCACAGAAAAAGTGAAAGGAAGCAGTTTAAGTTCAAAACCAGGCTTAGAACCTGGGACTGAGCCCCACACTGATGCCCTGTCCACTAATCTGCAGTGCGTCCCACTATCCCCAGTGTCCATGGAGATCCTCATGTGAAAAGAGCTTCAACTTATTATTCTAGTTCGGAGGGTGAAGGCTAGTGATAGCGTGTGTGTGAAGTTAACCACGGAGATCGTGTCATGGTAGGTTTATTTGCAGTATATTACGCAGCCACTGGATGTCTCTATTTGCTACCTAGAATTGCAGAACGGTTGTGGGCCTTGGTAAACAATGGAGATGAAGCTGGGACTCCAACTGCATGAGAGCCTCTTTGAGTTGTTTTCTTTAATAAGAATCTCTGGTTAAAGGACTGATATTGTAACAATTCTTTTATTGCTAAAATAACAGGACCTGGCTACACCGCTATTTTTGGCATCTTAGCTTTAAGGATCCCATTAATGGCAACCCAGGTACTCTCATATCAATAGTTGTCCCCAGTTATTAGATTGGCTTGAAAATAATGAGATTTTAAAATAATACATTTTGTGGGTTTTTTCATTTGCTTTGTGGTTTTTGGACGTTCAGAGTCTCACTCTTGTCATGCTTCCAAACTCCTCTCTGCAAAAATGAAGGCTAGAAACTTAAAAAACAAAAGAGACTCTGAGATTGTCACACAATTTTGGCTTGAGGAGCTGGGGCGACAAGAAAACACCACATGTGATTTCACCATGAGTTGTACCACAAGGGGTGGCAACACTTTAGTTAACACAGTAAGGTGTAGAAGTGGGCAAAATCCAGACTGGGGTCCCCCGTCCAAGGTGAGTGCCCTAACCGGTGGGCTGGAGAGTAATTCTTTCACTCTCTTTGGCCCTACGTCATTGCATGTCTCTAATACAAACTGAAACAGCTTCAACAGAAGAGATGGCAAGAGTTCTATAGATGATGTCCTGTCATCTGGTAGTTAGGGCACTCAGTTGACAAGGGGGAGACCTAAAATTCAAATCTCTGCTCCATAGCAGGAATTCAGACCTTGTTTGCTCACCACCACCTCCTCCACCTCCAGTTTTGTGAATCTAGTCCATTAATTCTACAAAATGGAAATGCTGCTTTTTTTTTTTTAAACCAACTTTAATTGTGGCTATTTTTAAAAGTACAGTATTGCACATACAGACATGCTAGTCTTATAACCCAGAAAAGAGAAAGAGAAGGCAAATTAATAAGCCAGGCCTTTGCTATAGAAGCAAATTATTTAACTTCCCTGTATCTCAATTTACTCATCAGTAAAACAAGTCTGAGGACAACAGTAGTGTTCTGTTACTTAATGATGGCGAAGTGCTGTGAGATCACTTGATGAAATGCACTGGTGTGTGCCAATCATGATGATTGAACAGAGGCTGCTAAATTGTCAGTCTTCATGTAATATTAAAATAGTTTCTTATCTGGAGATGGTTGAGAGCTATGAAGCTTGCTCTAAAGGTGAGATTTTAGTTTTCATTTTTGACTTTAGTTAGAGAAAAGAATACTTTTTTTAAAAGTTCATTTTTGGCACTAGGTGGTGCAAAGGGACTAAAGAATGTGTTGGCTATTTCTTTTTGTTCCCAACAGTATGTGCTACAGAAAGTATAAACACTTGATGCTACACTAGATACGCTGGGAGGAATAGTTTACAGAATCAATTGATTCTACTGAAGTCCACTAATGAGACATTTACAATGAGAATATCTATAAAAAATGCAGGTCTTCCATTAAGGAATCAACAAGTCAATAATTATGAATCATCCACAAAATATTATGAGGTGGGGGCATAAGGTGAATCAGCAAAGAAATACATGGAAAGCTTTTATAATTCACCTGCAAACACACTTGCATTTCAACGTCATCCAGTCACATGACAATGTTTGTTCTGTGCTCTTTTTAAATGTGGAACCCCACCCCACCGAAAGAAAAGCTGTTTTCAACTAACACAGAATTTGCATGAGAGGACGTGGCCTTGTGTTTATGAGCTAAATTTTAATTGGAAAGAGGTGATTCTTTTCCAAGATGAAATAGCAAAGTACTGTGTTACCAGCTCTTGGATTTTACTGTAAGCCTCACAATTCTGGGTGATTTCTCCTAATACCAGTTTCTATAGTCATGCTAACATGGAAATCATGACTTGCATTTTTTTTTAAGTCTAACTGTTATGGCTGTAGAGAAAATTTTGAAAACATGGCGAATAAAATTAACCCAACATTATTTTTAAAAGTTTCATGATTTTTAGTGTCTTGACTCATAGAATTTGGATGTTTAGAAATGGCAGTAGTGGGAGAATGTCTACCTGTAATGTCCTGGGCATGGACAGTCAGGTCTTGTGGTCAGAGCAGTGGTGGCAGAGGCCAGGAACAGGGCAAAAGGTCAGAGCCAGGGGACAAAGTTGGACTCAAGAATCAGGAATCAGAACCACCAGGGTCAGAGCCAGAGAAAAGAGTCTGAAAACAAGCTACGAGGCAAGTTCATTGCTCCGGGAGTCCACCTACTTGCTCAGGCACTTCCAGGAACTGCACCTGGGCTTAAATAGGGTGCCTGGACCAATCAGAAGCCACAAGGGAAGATATCAGTCTGGCCGTCCAAGGTGGTACTTCCTGTGGTGTTTATCTCTACAGGTCTATGTGATAACGTATACAGCCGTATCACAGCAGCTAGGTACTGGCATGGAGGTGTTGGCTGACCAGGTTCTAGTCATGCAGAACCTCTCTCTACCAAGGAGAGGTGATGCTATGCTATTAGGCTAATGGGCCATATGAGTACCATTGATAAATAATGGTGCTTAGGTAGGTACTTCTCTTCCCTGATAAAATACTATTCATAATGGACAACCACAGTGAAAAACATTTTTCAAAGGCTGTTTTCTAAACCAAGCCAGTAGACTGGGCCAGCTACATGTTTTCTCTTCCCTTTCTTTCTGCAATGATAAATAATAGGTTGTCAATCATTGGATTTCTAGGCCAATGTTTTGATGGTTGGACCATGCTTCTCTTCATCCTACTTTGGGAGAAATAATGCATTTTACTCAGAAATGAAATATTCGTTAGCATTTTTGCTCTAGTCGCAATAGTACCTATTTAATCCTATTGTGAAACTCTGCCTTTTATGTGGGGTCATGGGAACGGAAGCAACTAGATATGAGTGTAAGGATCTGTGTCTATGCAAGTGAAAATTCCTGCAAATGTAGCAACCAAACTGGAACAGGTACAAAGAAGGGCTACTTGGATGATCTGAGGAAATGGAAAACTTACCTTATGCGGGGATACTCAGATCTTTGCTTGTTTAGCCTAACCAAACGAAGGCTGAGGGGAGATAGGATTGCTCTCTATAAACACATCAGAGGACTAAATACCAGGGAGGGAGAGGAGTTGTTTAAGTTAAAAGCCAATGCGGACACAAGAACAAATGGATATAAATTTGGCCATCAAGAAGTTTAGGCTTGAAAGTAGGTGAAGGTTTCTAACCACCAGAGAAGTGAAGCTCTGGAACAGCTTCCACAGGGACCAGTAGAGGCAAAATATCTAACTGTCTTAAAGACTGAGCTTGGCAAGTTTATGGAGAGGATGGCATGAAGAGACTTCCTACAATGGCAAGTAGCTGAGCTCTGACTGCTAGCAATAAATATCTCCAATGGCCAATGATGAGACACTAGATGGGGAGGGCTCTGACTTACTACCAAGAATTCTTTCCCAGGTGTTGGGCTGGTGAATCTTGCCCACATGCTCAGGGTCTAACTGATCACCATATTTAGGTTCGGGAAGGAATTTTCCCCCATGTCAGCTTGGCAGAGACCCTGGGATTTTTTCACCTTCTTTTGCAGCATGAGGTACAGTTGCTTGCAGTTTTAAACTAGTGTAAATATGGATTCTTTGTAACTTGAAGTTCTCAAATCATGATTTAAAGACTTCAGTAACTGAGCCAGATGTTGGGGGTCTATTACAGGTTGAAGTCTGTTACAGGGCGAAGTGCGATGGCCTGCAAAGTGTAGGAGGTCGGATGAGATAATCATGATGGTCCCTTCTGACTTTAAAGTCTGAGTCTAACCACATGTTTTTCTGTTTGCTCTACAAGTGTAAAACCACTTAATGAAGTTGCTTAAGGTTTAATAATTTGCATGATGCAGAGAGGATTTTTTCCCATTGTCATTCTTAGGCCATTTCCAAATTGCCCAAGGAAGTAAACATGAAAAATGCATACAAACAATATAATTTGAGATGCTTAATATACCTAGGGAAAGATAATCTGCTTGGGTTGTATCATTTCTTTTATTTTAAATCTTTTAGCAGCAGGACTTCCTCTTTATTGGTTGCTTACTTATTGCGTTTATGCTTAAAAGGCAAATAATTGCACAGTGGAGAGGCAATGGATTTGTACTGGGTAGTCTCCTCAGAAACCCTATTAAGGAAGGAATTATTCCCTATTTGGAAGCAGATTGGAACAAACAGTGAAAGGAGACAAAGAGGTCTGAGTTTTTCTGCAAGAACAAAAGTAACTGATAGTGAGAATAAAAAACACACATGGACCTTAGAAGAAAGGTGTTTAGCCAAAAGTCAGATTAAAAAAAACAACAAGACAAATTTAGCCTTTAATTCTGTTACTCATGACAGGATGGGGTGTGTGGTCCAGTGGATATGGTGGTATTGGACTGAGAACTAGAAGATCTGCATTTGATTCTTACCTGATCTGCTATATCAGCTTGGCAAGTCACTTCACCCCTCTTTTTCTCTTCCTGCCTTTTGTTCATACAGACTGTAAACTCTTTGGGGCAGGAATTCTGTGTGTGTTTGTACAGTGACTTCTGGATATCTCTCCTGCCATTCTGAGTTCAGCTCCCAGAAGCAGTGAATTCCGGGAGTCCTCACAAAGCCACTGATGCTCTGTGGGTGCAGCAGTGGGAGGACTTACTAACTAGTCTGAGACCATACGGACACGGAAATGGTTAGGTATAAAATTGTTCAGACTAAGTAGGTGTTTAGTGCTGAAATAACATAGACTAATTTAACTAGCACAGCCAGTAGCATGAATGAAAATTGCTTGGAGGTGTGTGTGCTTGTGTATACAAACTGTGTTACAAGCCTGCTAGGTGATTAAAACTAGAGCTGGCTGGCGAAGGAATTCCATAGTAGGAAAATTTGAAATGCCAGAATTTTTGTTTTGCAGCTCAAATGTGAATAGAAAGTTGAAATTTCTCCAGGAACAGAAATTCTGAAAAATTATTCTAAAGCATTGGAATGTTTTTGTTTTAGTAATGTCAAAACATTATAGTGTGTATAATATTAAATATAATAAGTATTTATTTATTGCCTCAGTGTTTGAAGGCCAATATTTTGATTTTTTTCCAAACAATCAATATTTTGAAGTTTTTTTCCAAACATGTTTAAATCAAAATGTTAATCAAATTTATTTTGAGAACAGCTTGAAAAGCCTTTACTGAAAATTTTAAATTTTGTCAAATATCTGTCGCTCAGTAAACAAATAAAAGCAAATGGTTTTGACAACTGTTGGCCAAATGGCTTCAATAAAAACGTTGCTTTAAAACCAAACTTGTTTTAAAGTCCAAATATTTTCACTTTTGAAAAAAGGCAGGTTTTTTTAATGTAGAAAATGTCATGATGGGGGGGGGGGGAAATTCCACCAGGAAAGGGTGAGATGGGAGGAAATAGCTTAGTGAAACATGGAGAGGGAATGTAGTAATATTCTGAGTAAGACACTATTGCGGTATTGAAACTGCATGTTAATCCCCCTCAGTCCAGCCTCCAGGATTGAAATTTTTTTAAAAAAATATAATAAACCTTGAGTTATTTTTTTCTCTGTCTGTTGGTTTTTCAAGCCTTTAGGATGCACGAACTTAATGTTTTGAAGCTTTTCTCTGTAGCCAGGAAGACTAGGAATTTAGGCCCAGATCCTCAAAGGCATTTAGATGCCTAATTCCCACTGAAATCCTTACCTAAATAACTCGAATGATCTGGGCCTCAGAGCTTGTCTACATGAGGAAACTGACCTGCTGGAGGGTAGAACCATTCCCTCCAGTTGCGCACTGTATTGCTGTGGGAGGTTCAGAGTGCACAGAACATTTTTAGTCTCATTAGGGCAGTAATCAAACCCCCACATGGTGTATGCAATTTGGAAGAAGCTGGTTAATCACCAATTAGTGGGCATTCCCTATTAGAACCCAGGGGGTAGAGAGGAGAATGAGCATGCTGAGTCACAAACAGGCTTCTGTGTTAGACAGGCAGGAGCAGTATATTAAAGATAGCGGCAGGAAGTCGGATGCCACCTACCTTCCTCCCATGCAGGTTTTAATTATAGCTCTTGATGTGTCATCGAGCCTTGTGCTAAGACACCTCTTTGGAAAACTACAATTGGCCTCCAAGGAAGAAGCATATGCACGGCAGGAGGCTGAAATCTAGGCACATTTAGTCTAAATAATTCTGGAAAAAGCTGCAGAATTGAAGTAGAGCTCATAGTGGGGAAGGGGGAAAGAAATTAGCCTTGCTAGCAACCTCATTTAATAAACAACATAAAGTTTTTCCAGCTTCACCTGGCTTGTGATTTAAGTAAAGTTAAAAAGAAAAAAAAAAAGATGACAAAATCTCCAGCTGTAGTAGCAGAAGGCCCATGACAGGCTGTGTCACATTTCTCATTCTCTCCAGCAGAGTGCAGTGCTGTGTGCAAGGCTTTAGCTAGCTCATGGTAATACAAAGGTTCTCCAGGGAGCCCTGAGCTGGTGCAATCTGTATGGAACAGCTACTGCTGTTATGCTGAGGACACGGTTGCAGCAGAGACCTACGTCTTGAAAGGTGGGGCTCAGGACTGCAGGGATAGATTCTGGCAGCTGCAGACAGCAGGCACTGGTTACTATGTTCTACCATGTTTAAATCAAATAGTTTAATTTTTAAATACTAGCTCTTCTTGCTTTTAATAAGGACACAACATGAAACAGCTGTTTGTAGTTGTGGGGTTGCTTTTAGGAATTTATTATTCAGTTCCTCATTCCCCCTTGTCACTGGCCCTTTAAGGGGACTGGGGCTCAGTCTCACCTTTGCCAGGTTTATCCCACCTTCCTAGGTGAGGGAATGACACCAAAGGTCATGTGAGAGGGGCTTGTGACTAGAAACCAGGCTTGCTGGGGGACATAAGGGTAGCTCAGTTAAAGCAGGGTGAGTGTTGGGGGGAGCCTTTGGGAAGGGAGTAGATGACAATTCTCCAGAGCACCCTGTGTAGAAGACTGGCAGCAAGCAGGCACCTACTGAGTGAGAAGCCCCAGCTAGAAGAGCTGCAAAGGACTGTGACGCTCGTGGGGAGCACTGCCTTTAAAGAAGGTGTTTTAGTTTCCCTGGGCCAGATCATGTCTTCCATGGGGAACGGGCAAGATGTGACACTAGCCCTTCTGCTACATGTATATTTGTGCATCTGATATTATTAAAATCTGGATTTCACCAACACTCATCCATGCAAATCTGAAACTTGTGCAACAGGGTCAGACCAGATGGCTATCGGAGAGTGCTAGAAGGCGGCTATATTAGCCCTAGCATCAGTAATCCTCTTTTCCCCTGGTAGCTGAGCAGGGGTTACGCCAGGTTAATTAACACACCTGGAGCCATTCGAGGCCCCCCGCCTCGGACTTGTTAAAAGCCTGCCCTCCAGAGAAAAAGTGTGGGTGGAGTTGTGAAAGTGAGGCGAGCTACCAGAGTGTGAGCAGGCCAGGAGGGTTTGGGAGAAGGACTGGCAGGAGAGAATCCTGCAGGTACAAAGACTGGGCACGGAAAAACCCTGCCCAAAGAGGGCAAAGGACTTTTCCCAGACCTGGAGCCTAAGGGAAGAAACCCTGCCAGAAGGGAGAGATTGAGCTGGACATTTGGTCTGCACTACCACACCCAGTGGGGCTGTCAAGAGCCTTCCCTGGCAAGGAAGCCAGGAAGGACCACTGTTGGGGCAGGGTAAGGACATTAAGTCAAGAGACATGGGGAAGTCATCCTGGGAAGCTAGCAGCTTTCCTGAAGCCACAGCATGAGGCTGCTACTTGTTGGGGCCTGGAGTAGAGAGTCTGGGTCCCTCCTCCCACTGGCCCTTCACTGGAGGGGCAAGAGCCCCAGCAAAGAGGTAAGGGCCTGTGAGAACCAGAGACAGGACCAGGAGTCAACAGGGAGTGGCCATCATAAGAGGTTGTATTACTCTCCCCCACAACTAGAGGGTGGAAGAATACTAAGGGGTGAAGCAGTTCCCTGACCTACCGCTAGAAGGAAGCACTGGACCCACTGAGGCAGAGGAAGAGCCTTATCAAAGGTGCTTTTCCTATACATCTGCGCCAGTGAAACTATGGCCCAAACATCCACAGAAAAGGAACGTGAAAGGACTAAAGCAACTTGGTTTAAAGAAAAGTGAGTAAATATTGTATCATGTTTGCCCGGTTAGTGGGATGATCTGATTTGAATTGGTTACAACTGTAAATCATTGATAAGAAGATGATGGATCACTCAATATGTTGTAGAATTTTCATTGCTATGTCGCTGAACCCCAGTCTGAGAGCACCAATTACATTGCACGGATAGATCAGGGCAAGTAGCCCAAGGTGTTGAACAAGGACATGGGAGTGGGGAGGTGTGACTGAAGATTGTCAGGAGCAAGAAAAGCTGTGCAATATTCCCCTTCAGCATTCTGTGAGGTAGGATTGTTTGTTTAGATGGCAACCCCGCCTGGGGTGCTGGACAGAGTTAATCAATTACAGTGTAACCTGCAAATGAAATGGAGCCTCAGGACAAGACTTATCAGCCGCCAACTTTCTGGATACTTGCAATAGTGAGCAGTTACTCTTTTTTTTTTAGTTTAATTTCCACCCCAGTCATTTAATGATTGCATCTTTCAGCTTCCCACAGCAAAATGGGCCTCTGCCCAAGTGAGTGCATTATTTTTTGGACAAGGTGTTTACACAGTTTCTAGCATATCTGGCAAAGTTTCCAGACGATACCGACTTACTCAGGATGGTTAAGTCCAAAGCTGACTAGGAAGAGTTACAAAGGGATCTCGCGAAACTGCGTGACTGGGCAACAAATTTGTGCACTAGCCAACAATAGCAAATAGAAGCTCCAACCAACATAAGGACCCCCACCCATGCTAAGTGCAGTACAAATGCCTAATAGAAGATGGTCCATGTCCCAAAAAGTTTATAGTCGGAAAGTATAAAACAAAGGAGGAAACAGAGGCGTAGAGAGAGGAAATGATTAATCCTCGATTGCATTGCAGGTCAGTGGCAAAACAAGGAATAGTAACCACATCTCCTGACTCTAGGCCAGTGCTCTATTCCCTAGACCACACTGCTTCTAAAACATTAATTTTATTCTTCCTGAAAAGACCCTGATAGTTTGGGATAGTGGGAGATAGTTGACCTGCCCTGGCCAGCAATTAAACAAAGTGTCATCTTCAAACTGGCTTTTCTCCAAATCCTTCCCTGTTCACTTAGTAGCCTCTAACCAACTTTAACAACCACCCAAAGCGTCTGACTAACAGAGGCATAAGGCCTATTTGGGCTATAGACTAGCCAATTGCATCTCCAGATGGTGCATAACTCTCCTTTCTTGATCTTCCCTTTATCTATGAACGAGCTGTTTTATAACCTTATCCTGACCAACTAATTGGGTCTCTAACTGCCATGCCAGTCTTCCTGCCCCAGAACTCATACATGCAGAATGTGATGGTACATATAAATTGAGTGTGTAGCACAACTGGTGTGAATGGTTTCGCGACAGAAATTTTGAAAAAAAATTGTCTTTAGAAATCCTGCAATTCATTTGCAGAGAGAAACTGAAAAATCTAGAGTAAAACACAATCACTACAGAAATGGGGGCCATAGAAATACCTTAGATAAATAATTTTAAAGTATCTCTACAGAAAGATTTTTGAGACTGCTGGGAATTTGCATGACTAACAAAACCCCATCAGCTCCCTTGTCCACCTTTTTATATTTAGATGCTTCTGACCATCTTGGAGGGTTGAGTTGAAAAGTACCTTGGTGATCTAGTATGAACTGGCTACCCGCATCAGAAGAGAAAATACCTAACAGAGGTTTCATGAAGAATTTACGTTAAATGCAGTCCACAGACTGGTTAGCTGTGCTCTTCTGTGGTTAGCAGTATTAATGGCGATGGATTCTCTTGTGACAGTAATGCAGTGTCACCACTCTACATTAGATCTATTTTTCTTCTTTAAATAGGCCCTGAATTACTTTTGAGAGGCTGTCTCCAGGCTTAGTCGGCAGTGCCAATCAACCTGATTACGTTCGGCTCAGGTCACGGCATGTCCTTGTGTGCTCAACTGCATGGGCGGTACTCTCTTCTCCCTGGTTTTCCGCATTTCCGTGGCTGCGGGAGCTAAGTGCTGACCCAGGTAAGTTCATTAGCACAGCATTAATGACTGTTGAGCTCCTTCATCAGATGAGACAGCGAAACATTCTATGCCTCCCCCTTTACATTTATCAGGAGTTTCAAGTATGTTTCCTTGCTGGGGCTTCTGTCAGTCTTTTTTTGTGTCTGGCTGAGACGTGATCCTCCTCCTGCAGAATGTCAGCGCCCTGGCCCAGATGCCTGTCCCAAGCACTTGGTCAGCAGAGACAACTGACCGATATCACTGCCGAATAAACTTCAGGAGCCTGGGTGCCCAGAATCATTTAAAGAGCTTTAGAGCTGTACTGAACACCTGCAGGGAATAGCAAAACACCAGACAGACGAGTTGCAGAGCAGTCTGTGGGCAGGAGGTGTTCCCAGGCAGGTAGAGGTGTGTGTGTGGGGTGGTGGTGGTGGGGGGCCTACATATGCATTGCTGGAGGACCAGATTGTGCCATGTTGCTCTGCAGATATGGGAGATAAGAAGGGAGGCTCCCCCTTGCTACAGGGCACCGAGATATAATTGATGTCCCAAGATTCCTAGAAGTGGGGAGTTAGGCATCTAAATACCTTTAAGGATCTATGCCCAAGTGCCAGTGGAGATGCAAGATCTGAAGGGGCAGAGGGGAGGCAGAGCCTTGACTACGTACTAGGTGGCATATTACAGCTGGCTGAAACTTTTCATCTGAAAATTTTATTTGGTATAAAATGGCCTTTATTTGACATGGGGAAGAAAATTTAATGGAAAGTATTTAGGGTGTTTTTTAATTTCTGGCATAATATTGAAACCAAAACTTTTAATTTTTCAATTTTGTTTTTATTCTTTTCTCCCTGCTTTTTTCCCTCCCTTTCTTCTGTTTTGTTACTGAATGCAAAGGAATGAATGAATGCGTACATCTGGTTTTCTTCCTGCATTTTAATCATTCCCCTCCTCCCCCTTTTTTGCCACTCTTGTAACTTTGAAAACTTCTTCCCCTTTAGAAAAGTTCAAGTGGCAACAGAAAAAAAAAAATCTCTATAATTCTGCTACTCTGTCACTTCTCCAACTGGGTGAAGGTTTTGAAAGGTTACAGAGCAACGAAAAGAAAATGAGACAAGTGTCAGTATTTAAAAAATTAAATTAAATTAAAAAGACACGCTAGATACCATTCATTTTACTAAAACAGCGAGAGTCCTGTTGCACCTTAAAGACTAATAAATTTATTTGGGCATCAACTTTTGTGGGCAGAAACCCACTTTGTCGGATGCAGCCCACAAAAGCTTATACCCAAATAAATGTTTTAGTCTTTAAGGTGCCACGGGACTCTCACTCTTTTGCTAAAAACAGACTGACACAGCTACCCTTCTGGAATTCGTTTTACTGCACTTAGTTGCAAAAAGAGGGGAAAGGATAAAGCGGAAGAATGGAGGAAAAATAAATCTTCAAAAATGGTGTGTTAGGCAGGTGGTAGAGGAGGGAAGGACAGGGCAGGAAAAAGAACCCTGAGACTTCGACGTTTTTCGGGGAAAAGAATCTCCAGTCTCTAATCCTATGAAATGGGGACACAACTTCAAATATTTTTTGTGTGTGCAAAATTGATTTTTCCAGTGTCTGATCAGCTCTTCAGCAGAGATGTCTAAGTGAATTGGGGAGAGTATTGTACCCCCTAGAGAGCCCTAAGTAGCAGATGTTCTCATCCTATGGAGGGAGAGCTTCTCAGGCTCTGCTTCCCTCAAGCAAACTCCTCCTTGAGTGATTCTGCGGTGGTCCATGTCTCAGCCACAGGGGTGGCTGTGCCTTGAGACTGGGATTTTCAGAAAGAGTCTAAAGGAAGTTAGGTGTCCAAATCCCATTAAAACTCCACAACCTACCTCTCGCTACTCCACTGTGGCTGCTAGGAACTAACTGAAATTAGGGATTATAGTGAGTGGTGATTTTACAGCACCTGTAAAATATCCAGCTTTAGGATTAAAATTTTCAACAGGGGCTAACTGATTTCAGAGCCAAAGTCTTGGACTTCTAAGTCGCTTAGGTCCTTTTGGAAATGCTACTCTTATGTGCCGAACTATGGATGTAGGTGCATTCCTGAGGAACTGAAGTTTGACCTATGTCTGTGAACTTCCACTTCAGTACCTTAGCAATTTAGATACATATTTCAGGCCAAATTAAATTAGCTGATAATTTAAAAAAGAAATTTATGTATTTATTTATTTATCCATCCATCCATCCATCCTTTCCATGCTGCCGTTGGAAACCTTTCCATCTGTGGGAGCCTGCAGTGCCTGATTGACTTGCCTGGTGTCTGATGCCTCTCCTTTAAGGCCAAAAGAGCTCAACACACACGTTTAGAGCCAGGCTTTGGAAAAAAGCACCACTCCCCTTCAGATAAATAAGTGGCCAGATTTTCAAAAGAAGGTTGAACTCTTTTGAAATCAGGCCCCAAATGTAAGTGTTGAACACTGGAAAAGGTATCCCTCCACTCTTCTAAAAATGATGCGGCTCTTTTTCTTCTCTTTGTGCTTCGCTGCCACATTTAATGCCCTTGATGTTGATGTTGTGGCTGCTATGATAAGGAGTTGCTCTGGATGCTCTAACTTTGTCTGGTGCTGACCACTGTTGTCTTTCGCAGCACACAAATGGAGAAGTCGGGTAAAAAGAACAAACAAACAAACCCAAATACTCTTTTATGGAAGGTTGAAACATGACTTCATCTTAAAATCCAGAATCTCTACACACGTGAAACAAAAAAACAAAAACCAAAAAACCAGGCTGCTCCCGAAGGCAGAGAGGCACAGCTCACCCCGCCTTGTTCTAGCCTGGCTCTTTGCATGTTAGTTGCCTCAAACCCAGAACACTTGCTTCCCTGCACCACCCCCAAGCCTGTAAGTAGGACCAGGAAATCCCTTGGAAACTTAGCGATCGCTTGTAATTTTAACACCGTTTTCAATACACCGCAACCACATGGACAGCAATCAGACAGTTTCATAAAAGTTGCCTGCGAGAACTTGTTCTTGTCTCAGTCGTCTCTTCGTTTCAGTGCAGCCGCTTGACCCATAATGTATGACGGAATGAATGTCACCCCCTGCAAAGAAGACACTTAGTGACAGATCTGAAACAAATCAGCAGCTGAGTCCCACGCTTTGATAGACTGGGAAAAATGCCACGAGCTGGCCTTGGCAGCAGAAATGTAGCCCTCACTGGGAAGGTGTGTTTTCTTTGCTTGGAGTTAGCCTTATCCGTCCTACACCAGTCAGAGAGGAAAAGAGCTCTGAGCTTTTGTTGTGATGTCGAGGAGTTCCAGCTGAACCATGGAGGCAGACCTCTGTAGCTCTTATGAAGTTTGCCTGCCTACGTGCTGACTATGCAGACTAAGACCCTCTTTCTGTCCCACTCTGGGATGTGTCTTAAGGAGATTATGACAGCTGTATTAAATTGTGTGGGGGTGTTTCTATTTGGATTACAGTTCATTAGAGATGTGTGAAACCATCAAGTGGATTTCCGTTGGCCGGGGGGGGGATTTGTCCTCTAGAAAGTTCTGTGTAATGATGGACCTCACCTTCCACCCATGGACATTGCCCTCCAGAGCCTGTCTAAAGTGCTCGTGGGCTGACTAATGTGGAATAGCTTGACACATTCCTTGTTCCTTTCTTTGGTGACTTAAAAGCAGGTCTGAAAGCCGGTGTCAGTTCCCTCTGTGGAGCAAGGGTTCAAGGCATGCATTTTCGGAAGTTACATCTCCCTATTATCTGTCTCAGGGTGGGGATGTGTAACTTGAAACATTTGAGTGCCATAAACTGAGCGTCCAGAAATGGAGGCGTCCCAGATTCTGTCTGTGAAATCTTTGGGAGATCTTATTGAATTAAGTTTTAAATAGCTTTGGAGTCCACTGTATTATAAATATAAAGTTTATGCATTATTGTGGGATTGGATGCAACTTCTCTAGGGTGGGACACATGGCCAATATAAACCCTGAGAAGTGTTACGAGTTTCAAAGGACTATTTTAAACACCATGCCAGACGAGAGAACTTTTTGGGACAAAGTTGAGTGGATTTCCCGTGTAATACCTGGATGCACAGGTAGACGTGAATGCAAATTCCTACCTTGGGACCCAACTTTTGGAACCTACAACCTGAGGAGAGAGCCATTGTCTGACTGATTTACCTATTCTCAGTTTCTGAATATCAAAGATCCAAGCTGTATAAAGAGAGGGCTAGGCATATGGTTTCTGAGCTGAGGCTGTTATGAACTACTAACCATAGAAAAAGCCCTCTGTGCAGTGTGAAGGACTGGCTACCTACCCGAGCCCTTGCTGGAGCTGGGAGTGATCTCTGATAAGCTTATCAGTATAAGCTTTATATTGTATAATGTATAATAAATATACATTATTTTTCATATGTTTTCTCTGTAATACTTTTACATTGAGAATGTGTGCTTGTTTAGGAAGAGCAATTACCACTGTTCATGGCCCCTGAGGAGAAAGCAAAATGAAGATGCAGGCCTGTTTAGGCAGTCCAGGTTGCTAAGGAACTCACAGTGTAGGCAGGAAACTGTACCTTGGAAAAACCCTGTCAGGAGAGAGAGAGAGAGAGAGAGAGAAAAGTCTCTGCCCAGAGAGGTGACAGCAGGGGAGCCAGGAGCAGGGGTGTGGAACAGGTTTTATAGTGTGGGTGCTGATGATGGAAACCATGTGTTTGGCGTTTGTTTTTACTACTTGAAGCCAGGGAGAAAGGCAGCACCCCTAGTTCCAGCACCACTGGCCAGGAACCTAGAGTGGGCTACCTGTGCTTGATCATGGAGGAGGAATAGAGGTTCCACTGTCCTGAACTGTGACACTGCCTGTCACAAATACTTGACTTCTCTTCCCATAGTATCTGAGTATTCGCAATCTCTAAAGTGTTCTTTTTCCCAGTTCCCTTGTGAGGCCAGTGCTATTATCCCCATTGTACAGGTGGGGGATCTGAGGCACGGAGAGGCTAAGTGATTGGCCCAAGATCACACAGGAATCCCATGGCACTGAAGGGAATTGTCTCTCACTTCACTAATGCTGGACCCTCTTCTCTGACTTCTAAAATCGTGGCCTTACATGGCTTATTCATAGTCACCTGACACATACTGGTAGATCTGGGAATAGATTTCCATCCACAATTAATTTTGTGGGTGCAAAAATGCAAGCACAAATTACAGCCACCAAAATGGAGACAGGTCCTAAGTGTATTTAATACACGGCTGACTTTAAAAAACCCAACAAACCAAGACCAGAAATAAAACTGATTTTGAAACCCAAGTGTCAGGCTCTGTAACTAACCCAAAGTTTGTGTTTTCATGACTAAAACTGTAGAAGTATAGAGTACAGGATATTCCTGATTGTGATGACAATAGAATTGCCTGTGTTTGCTTGTACCCACTGTCAAATTGATGGATCTACAATGTGTCTGCATGATTCAACTCTGCAGAGGTATTATTTTGGAGCAAAAAAATGTAATAAAGGGGAAACGGTAAATGTTTGCTATTACAGATACAATTGTTTTACACAACTGCAGGATGGGCTTCCTTCCTGATGATAAAAACAATTTTTATTAAGCTCCACATTGCTTTGCTAGCAGAGGATTGCATTACCCGGCTACATTATCCATTAATAAAATAGAGATATTTTAATGCATTATTTGATTGTAATAATAAAGCTATTGTAAGTAGCATTGCCGCTTCCATTAACAGTCATCATTTTATTCATGGCTTTCTGTCGAGGCTGGAGTTGTGTTAAACCTGGTATTTCTGAGAGAGGAAAATTGGAAACGCACAACAGCTTGGGAACAATGCAGGCTGCTTAAGTCCATTGGCATCTGTCTTGTTCCTTTGGATAAATCTGCACCACATCCTATAGAGCTGAATTCTACATACAAACCATTTGAACCATTTGCTACAGCACATCATTGGCTTCAGCTAATTGAATTTACTCTTCAGTAGGGTGGCTCAGAAAAAAAACAAGTTTCCAATCTTCTCTTATTTCCAGCATCTTCTTGTAGGCTGCAAAATGTTCTGCTAACTATCATCTGCCTAGTCAAAGATCCCCTTGTTTTGCAATTTCTACACCAAGATCTCAGTCCAGCAAAGTATTGAAGCATGTGTTTTAATCCGTCAATTGAAGTTGATGGAAAGATTCCTATCAGACCAGGCCTTAGGTACTGTAAGCAGCCCTTCAGTAGAAGGTCTAAGTCTTCTCTTCATCTGTTTATGCTAATGGCAGATGCAAATTAATCTTAACCTTGGCAATGTAGTCAGATAATTGGATGGTTGGAAAGAAAACAGGCGATTTTCATGCTGTTTACTCTTGGGGTCTTAAAGCTACAGCTGCAGGTAAGATCTGAAAGCTTTAGTTGATTAAGAGACTAGCTGGAGTTGGCTCATGTAACGATTCTCTAAATGCAGCACGCTGAGCCCGCTCTGCGATGGAGTTGCAGGGGGCACACGCAAATTTGTGAGGCTGTTAGCACTGATGTTCAATAAGAGCAGTGCTTTCAAGGTCTGCTGGAGCTTTTAGAGCTGGGGACACACTCTCTGTACCCAGGTGCCTGTCACAAATAGGATGTCAGTAGCTTGAGTCAGAAATAAATGAAGTCGAAGTCAATATGTATTATTATGTATCTGGGAGCTGCAACCAACAGCTGTGCCCCTTTGTATCCAGAGTGCCAATTTAATTTATTTTAAAGGACGATAAAAAAGGTGCAGGCAAAAAGTCAAAAAAAGACATAAACCACTCTTGCTGAGTGAGTTCAGGGGAACACTGCTGCGTTGTTGTTTAAATAAAAGGCTTCCAAGTTCTCTTGGAACACTGGCATGTCAAACAGAAATGATTTAAAAGAGGACAGTTACAAACAATGCACAAAAAATCAGTTTAAAGAGAAATAATACTACGCACTTACAGTAATGGTTCAAAACACTGCACAGACATTAATTAGTCTTTTCAAAGAAGAATGTACCGTGTCAAGAGTTGTTAGAGATTTGATTTAAAAAAAGGCAATTAAAATAAGAATTTTGGCATCTGCATAGGCCAGAATAAGGAATTTAATATTTAATTCAGGATTATTTATTGAAATTGTGAGTGAATTCGGTAGCCTGTGCTATATTGACAGCTCAGGAGATAAAATTGTTTCAACAGATAAGCACTGACCTAATCTATTTTCTTGTTTGCACTGTTCTGCTGAGTTTATGTGTATTATAGAAGCATTGACTAGCCCCCCACTGAGATTGGGACCCATTGTGCTAGGAGCTGTACAGAATAGTAAGACAGTTCCGGCCCCAAAGAATTTATCATGACAGGAAGGATGGTCCAGTGGTTAGGGAACCAGCCTAAGACTTCAGAGAGCTGGATTCCGTTTCCTGCTCTGCCACAGATTTCCTGTGTGCCCTTTGGCAAGTCACTTAGCTTTTCTGGGCTTTCGTTCCCCAGCCATAAAATAATAAGAGCATTTCCCTGCTTACAGGGGCACCGTGATGATAAATACATTGAAAATTATGCTTTTTACAGTAACTTGGCCAGATAAGAATATTGGGTAAATAGACAAGAAAGGGTGGGAGATGAAATGGACACAGAGAGGGGAAGTGACTGGTTAAGATTACATAGCAATCAATGGCAGGGCTGAGAGCAGAACCCAGCTGTCCTGCTCTCATTGAGCCTCAGCCTTCACCTGGGGAGACTCCTCCTGTGGGTGAGAGCACAGTTCAGTCTGCATGGCTGTGTAAGGGAAGTGTGGGGCAGGGAAGGAGAGAACAGATATTATCAGTTATATAAAATATTTTTTTGCATTGTCGATTTTGAGTATTTTTTATGGCTGAAGGAATGGGACCAGTCAGTACACTACTAATCTTGCACAGGCAGGGAGAGGGAGCATATGGCCCGATAAGTCTTCTCCATCACTAACTGCTATGAATTGCATCCTGAAAACTGAACAGAAGCCAAAAGGGGGTTTGCTCAGAAGAATCTGTCCTGAGCACAGCAGGATGTCAGAGCAGAATCCTTTATCGTTTATGCTTTCTAGCTCCCAAGCTCACCAAGAGCCTACAGCTGGTATAGAAGAAGTAATGCATGTGGCCTTTTGATCCCCTTCAGCGTGAGATTCTGCATTTGTGGATTTGCGTTGTATGTGAATGCAAGAATTACCCCAAAGACGCCCCCTTCCTCTCTTCTTCAGTTCTGATATGCTCCATCCAGAGAGCTCCTATGGAGGTTTTCAGTGGGCACAGAAGCGTGCTGAAGACTGGCCACTGCTTACACTCATGGCCTTTGATAATGGCACAGTGATTTCAGTTTGACTATCATCGTAGCAAAGCACTCCTAATTGCCCCTTGTTCCTCAGACTCCACATTGTGAATTACTTGGAATATCCAACTATTACAAAAGTATCGAGAATCAAACAAATGTAACCTAGCTGAATCTCTGATCTATATCTACGTGCAATACTGAGTTCCGTGCTGGGAAACGGACTCCCAAGCTTTGATTAAAATGTGTGGTATAGAACTATTTTTTTTTGTCTTCTGATAAACTGTATTTCTTGGCTTGAACTTTATATATACATTTCCCTCCTAAGCAAACTCTTTTTATTTTTTGAGCTTTTGAGAAAGTGTTAGGGTTTTATATTTATTTTCTTGGTTTGCCTTTTATTCTCAGAAGCTTTCGATATGACCCCAGTTAACCTCGTGTCATTTTTGGCTAAATTCAATTGAACTATTCTCTCTTCAGTAGTTACACATCTGTATTGGTTCCTGTAATAAAGGCCACTAATAGACGATTTCCCATCCCTCAATTTCAGGTCAGTCAGAAGGGAAGAAAGCAATATATTCTTTTGAAAAAAGGTATTTGAATGATATGCTGGAGATCTGAGCCTTCTCCTCAACACTTCCTTCCTTAGAGGGCACTTCTTTTTATAAACCTAAAGCTCTGTTCTTGTATTAAAGATGGCCTATTTCTCGGTGAAGACTACAGCATTAAGATGAGATCTGCTATAGTGCTAAAGATGAGGCCTATTGCTGTGGTATCGTGAGCTCAGTATCGTTACCCTGTTATAAAGGTGAGGAATTGAGGTGCAGAGAGGTTAAGGTCACATAAGGCTTGAGTCAATGCCCACTGAACTCATGGAAAAATTTGCATTGAGTCAGGTCTGTAACAAGTTAATGGTGGAGCTGAGAATTCAATCTCCTTACTTAAATCCTGTGCTTTAACCAAAAGAATTCCTTAATGGATAGCACGTGAAAAGCACACTCTTGTGCAGGATGTAGCATTAACACTTAATTAGATACGTTATTATTAGCATCAGACCATTGCAATGTTTGGATGCTCAAGTAGAACACGTAAACGGGTGGGCTGCTGCAGTTTCAATTCCTGCCCTGGTGATTGCTTTGGCTGGCTCTCAGACTTGTATGCCTATGTGTGGTAAAGCAGAAATGCCACGGAACGTGTGTAACTTCAAATCCTTTCTGAGTGCGCCATTGCTGATGTGCACTGTATGTAAATCATATTTATTTCAGCTGTCTATGTGGCACATAGCCCACTTGCTCTGCCAGTTATGGCTACTGGTGAAGTGGTGGGATTTTGTGTGTGTGTGGAATACAGAAAAACTTGAATTTAGAGCAGTCTGCTATCCATAGTCTTTGGGTTTACAGCCAGCAAAAATCTCAGACCAGCCAAAATTTTGTGACCTTTCTTTTCACCTTCATGGTAATTCATGCTCTAGCAAGCCTGTCGGTTTTTCTGGCCACTTACAGAGCAGACCAGTTGTGCAACTTGCATTACAAATCCACCCATTAAAGCAGCCAGGAAGGAGAAAACCCTTATGGATGAGAGATTTTCCCCCTCGCTCGTGTGAAGAAAATTAAAATGTTTTTTTGTTTTCCATTTTAAAAGTTAGATTTCTCATTGATAGATTTTTTTTTTCACACCAAAAGACCTTATTCTAATCTAGTTGATGGTCTAGTCTGATGTGCTGAATAACAAGGACTATAGAATTTCACCTGCAATCTGCCTGATTTCTGTGGTATAGAATATACAAGAAGAGCATGAATGGGGGTCTCCTTCTCCCCCTCAAATTGTTGCTGCACATTAGCTGGCAACTGTTATAAAAGGTCAAAACAAGAATAAAAGCATCTTGAGTCCTTTTCAAAGTGGAGCTGTGAGAATGATGTACTGGACCTATTTGGATGGGTGGGGCTTGTTTCTCCCCTTGTGCCAGGCCAGTGAGTGAGGAGAGGGGTGGAACTAGGGACGCTCCTATTCGCTACTTATCCCTAGCCCACTGATTCCTTGGTGTGTATGGGGGAGTATCCAGACAGCCTGCATTTTGCATTGGTCCCCAGATCTGCATAGGCTTATTTCCCCATTTAGCTGAGTAAGACACAGGCACAAACTAGCCCTGGGTCAACATGGCCCAGTATTAGAGTAGCAGTGAGACTCTGTGAGTAGATTGTCTGCATATGAGAGTGTAGCAAGAGAAGTCTGGCCTACCTGACCATGAGGTGATAGCTTTTTAAGCAGATCACTGATGTGAAAGCTGATTCCCCTCCCTGCCCCATAGCATTCAGTTCCCACCCTTCAGTCAGCTTTCTTTCTGGCGTTGGATATGGATCTCAACATGTTATCTGCTGCACTGTAATCGTTCGTGTATGCTTGACGCTTCTTGTGATTGCTGGAGTCCCTGGCACCTCTCTAGCTGTATCTTTCCTCCACCTTGACAGCCAGTATGGTTTTCACTCACTCTCAGTCTGGTGAGCACAGACAATTTGATTTTGTACTCCTGCTAAAACATCTCTGTGTTGAGCAGCCTTGTGTGACAGGTCAGGAAATGCTACAGACCTGGAGTTGGGTTTTAATCAGGACAAAGGATGTGCTGATTTTACTAAAAAATAATGTACGAACCTTTGTCTGCTGAAAGTGAATGAATATTTCAGCTCTTCTACCCCCTGTGGAGCTGCAAAGCGCTCTCTTCTTGTTTGCAGATGAGAGGCAAAATGGCAACACTTGCATTTCTTAGGTACCACCCTGGGTTTGATTTCTCTTTGCTGAGGCATAAACACATCAGAACAGCCAGTGGAGCTTTTTGCTAGTGGAAAAATGGTGTGTTCTTGTCTCATGTTAGCTAACGCATGGTAATATTCCAGTGAAGACAAGGCTGCTGTAGTTTTAACATGTTGGCAGGTAGAGGGAAAGGTTATGTTTCCTCATCTCTTGAGAGAGAGGGCATAATAGACTAGAAAGATTGGACATACACAAGTCCATGGGGCCAGATGCAATGCATCTGAGGGTGCTGAGGGACTGGGCTGATGTGATTTCAGAGCTATTGGCTATTATCTTTGAAAGCTTGTGGCAATTGGGGGAGGTCTCTGATGGTTGGAAAAAGGCATATATAGTGCCCATCTTCAAGAAAGGGAAGAAAGAGGATCCAGAGAATTACAGACGATCAGCCTCACCTCAGTCCCTGGAAAAATCATGGAGCAGGTCCTCAAGGAATCCATTTTAAGGCACTTGGAAGAGAGGAAGGTGATCAGGAACAGTCAACATGGATTCACCAAGGGCAAGTCATGCCTGACCAACCTGATTGACTTCTATGAAGAGGTGATTGGCTCTGTGGGGAAAACGGTGGACGTGATATACCTTGACTTTAGCAAAGTTTTTGGTACTGTCTCCCATAGTATTCTTATCAGCAAGTTATAGAAGTATGGGTTGGTTTGATGAATGGACTATAAAAAGGATAGAGAACTGGCTAGAGCAAAGGGCTCAATGAGTAGTGATCAATGGCTCCATGTCTCGCTGACAGCCGGTCACAAGCGGAGTGCCCCAGGGGTCGGTCCTGGGGCCGGTTTCATTTAACATCTTCATTAATGATCTGGAGGATGGAATAGATTGCACCCTCAGCAAGTTTGTAGATGACACTAAGCTAGGGGGAGTGGTAGACACCCTGGAGGGTAGGGATAGGATACAGAGAGACCTAGACAAATTAGAGATTGGGCCAAAAGAAATCTGATGAGGTTCAACAAGGACAATTGCAGAGTCCCCCACTTAAGATGGAAGGATCCCATGCACAGCTACAGACTGGGGACCGACAGGGTAGGCAGCAGTTCTGCAGAAAAGGACCTGGGGGTTACAGTACATAAGAAGCTGGATATGACTCAGCAGTGTGGCCTAGTTGCCAAGAAGGCTAATGCAGCATATTGGGCTGCATTAGTAGGAGCATTGCCAGCAGATCGCGGGAAGTGATTCTTCCCCCTCTTCGGCATTGGTGAAGCCGCATTTGGAGTTTTGTGTCCAGTTTTGGGCAAAAAGGTTGTGGGCAAGTTGGAGAGAGTCTAGCAGAGGGCAAAAAAAAAAAATGACTAGGGGGCTAGAGCACAAGACTTATGAGGAGAGGCTGAGGGAACTCGGCTTGTTCAGTCTGCAAAAGAGAAGAATGAGGGGGGATTTGATAGCAGCCTTTAACTACCTGAAAGGGGGTTCCAGGGAGGATGGAGCTAGGCTGTTCTGTCATCTACCACCATTGAGAACAAGGAGCAGTGGGGGATGTCTAGGTTGGATATTAGGAAAACATTTTTCACTAGGCGGGTGGTGAAGCACTGGAATGGGTTACCTTGGGAGGTGGTGGAATCTCCATCTTTAGAGGTTTTTTAACCTGCGGCTTGACAAAGCCCTGTCTGGGATGATTTACCTGAGGTTAGTCCTGCTTTGAGCAGGGGATTGGACTAGATACCTCCTGAGATCCCTTCCAACTCTAATCTTCTATGATTAAATGGCCAATTATTGGTGCTGGTTGATGAAAACTAAGAAAATAAAGTGGATTATTTTGGGGGCATTTCTATGGCCTATGTTATTCACAGGGCCTTGTGTAAATCATGATTTCACAGAGGGCACAGGAATCATGAAAATGCTCCCATACTTGGCTCTTTCAAGTAATTTTTTTCTTTGAAATTAACTACATTTGGTTGTAAAATTAATTCCATGGAAGCTCTGTGACATTTATGTATAATCTTGATAAATAAATAAAATTGTGCCACATACAACCCCACACTCCTCACAAACAACCTAATTCAACAATAACCCTGGATCTATCATCAATTTTTCCTCCTAGTGGAAACAACCCACAGCACCCTGAACATTGGCTCATGTCAAAAGGGGTAACAGTATAAATACTTTCCTGTTTTTTTGCATGCTGCATAAGACGTATATTTGCAAGACATTTTGGAGAAGCCAGGGGTTTTGCTTCCTAGATGATGAAGATGTGGGAAGGAGTTTTTGTAGGTGGCTGGATGAGTTCCCATTGAACTGATCATCTACTGCTCCCAACATTCAGTTGTACTGTTAATGGTATGGTGGGGTGCCTCGAGCCCTGGATAGGCATCTTTTTAGTTCATTTAGATCTAAATACATAAAAAAACATCCTTCCATAAGTTACACAGATATGATGCATACTTCTGAAGGCAGGGGAGTTGCTCACAAGACCCACACTATTTATTAAGGTGTCATCTGCAGTATGAACAAGTTGGTTAACTCCTGGAATAAAGGTTCTGCTTAGTCTGTGTTGCTATGTGCTACTCAACAGCTGCTTCCAGAGGTGGCTGCATTTCAGTGATCCCATGGATTGTCTGTTAAGCGCTTTGGGACATTATGGTCCCAATTCATCATACCACCTGAACATGTGCTTTCTTTCTCATTTATTTGAGTGGGACTCAAACAGGTGCTTTGTGGAATCTGGCTTGTGTTGATGGAAGCTATTACTAGAATTTTGCTCCGCAGCTGCAGAAAGATTAGTGAATGGCCTTTCCATGACACTTTCATGTCCTGTTGCTGCAAACGTAGACGAGTGCACTTCGTTTGAAATTCGTAGCTGTTCATAAAATTGTCCAATACAGTTGAATTAAAATACACTTATAGTGTGGTTTCATTGCACCTCTGGGATGCTCTAGCTTCTTTCTGCCATGTTGTTTAGTACCTAATGCCTTACAGTTATTTTTCATGCTCATTTTGTTTAATTGAAGCGCACAACTTTATGATGTCCGTTTCGGAGGCTGTGTTCTGTGGTGCTACTGTGCAATGATGGAGAATAGGTCATTGTGAGCATTCAAGATGTGGCACAGATGGCTACCTTCACATTTGATCCAAGACATACATGTATCCACGCAGTTGTCTCCATGGTAAGTCTCCATGCACCTATTCTTAATGCATGATGATATCTCAAGTTATTTCCTTTACGCAGCGAGTGCTACTGTGATGCTCTGGATACCACTGACAGGAAATTGTTTATTGAGTGATTTACAGTATGAACATCTGTGCCATACCTATTTTATTATAGTACTCTTTAGATGCCCTGTCCTGCACTAGGAACATATTGTGCCAGGAGCTGTACAAACAGAATTAAAAAGAATCCCTATTCCAGAGAGTTTACTATCAAGGTCCCCAATCCTGCTGCATATAGTGGATGCGTGGACTGCTAACCTTCTGTCTTGTACACCTAGTGAGAGCCGGTGGAAAGGGGCAATAGGCCAGTTCAATAGACAGGCATGGGAAGCACAAGATAACAGTGACATGAGTACGCTCAGTGTGACAGACACAGGTCCTAGATTAGACCTGTGGTCCATCTAGATCAGTCCTGATTCTCTTTCAAACAGTGGGCTGGACCCTGGTGCGTCAGAGGAAGGTGCAAGAAAACTCCTTAGCTGACAAATATGAAATAACCTGTCCATACGTCGGGAAAGCCACTTTCTTCTTAAGACAAGGAGATGATGAGATTCTCAGAGTTCAGACAGTTGTTACAGTTTAAGACTAGAATGGACCACCGGGTCAACTAGTCTGACCTCCTGTATGCCACAGGCCACCAGCCCCACCCAGCACCCACACACTAACCCGACCACCGAAATCAGACCAAAGCATCATGGCCCACAGGAGACTAGACTAATGTATGTCACAGGTGGAGAATAGGAGGGCCTGAGTATACAGATGCTCGAGGTCCTTGCGATGATTGAGAGCGATCCAGATGATTCTGGTGAGTGACCTGCACACTGCAGAGGAAGATGGGAAACCTCCCCTCCCAGGTTACTGCCAATCTGGGGGAAAATTCCTTCCTGATCCCATATATGGTGGTTGGTTAGACCCTGCCCATGTGAGCAAGGGTCAGCCATCCAAGCATCCGAGAGAAAGAAAATTGTTAGTGCCGCCTCAGCACATTGGTTCACCCTATCTCATACCCTGTCCTCAGTGGTGGCTAACATTGATGCTTCCGAAGAAGAAGAAAACAACAGAATATGTTGGGAGGGAAAGGGGGAGGAGGTAAGAGGGGACTCCCTTCCTGACCCCTGAAGGTAGCTGGCTGAAGAAGCAGGAGACCGTTTTTGCTCTCCCCCCCTTTTTTTTTAACCTTTCTCTGTGGCAAAGATGGTAAATGATGAGGGGGAAAAAGCTTTTGGTTAAAACAAATTGACAAAAAGATTAAAATCAGCTCTTTTTGAAATCTTTGTCATGAAAATGTTTGCCAAATTTTGTCTTTTCAACAAAAAGTCTGTTTTTTTTTTCTTGTTTCTGAGATAGTCAAGGTTCCTTCGGCACTGAATGCTGCTGTTGGATGCAAACCAAGCACACTGTGAGACAACAAAGAGCAGATGGGGAAACTCCACCGAGCGTTGCTTTGGCCATCTGCTGGGCTCTGGAGGCTGGTTGCTAGTGCAAGAAAACAAACTGCACAAAAAGAAACTGACTTGAACTTTGTAAAATGGAACTTGAGCCGTGGTCATTTTTGCCTTCTAATTTTAAGATGTTGATTAATATGACAGAATTAGATATATTAAACTAGAGGCAAGGACGGTGTCGTGGCAGCATGAGCCGATGGACAATAGGGCAGAAGACTGGGAATCTAAGATGGTGGGTTCTCTGCAAGTCTCTGCCAAAAACTTGCTGCGTGGCTGTGAAATGAGTCACTTGGCTTCTCTGTGTACCTCCATTTCCCTGTCTCTGAGATTCTTCGCATGTGTGTGAGCATGCCCATGCATGATAAGTAGCACCAAAGGTTCCCAACCAAGACTAGGACCCCGTTGTAATGTGTATGGACAACCTCTAGCACATTCTACTTCCTGCCCTTAAGAGTTTTCAATCTAAACAGAGAAGACTGACAGAGTGTGGGAGACATGTAGTATATTCATTTTACAGAGTATTATCATATCTTATATAGCACTTTTCATCCATAGATCTCAAAAGCGCTGTACAAAGAGAGGCAGTATTGTTACCCCCATTTTATAGATGGAGGAATAAGTCACAGAGGGATTAGGTGACATGGTCAGGATCACACAGAATCTGTGTCAGAGCAAGAAATTGGACTCAGGAGTTCTGGGTTCCAGTCCAGGGCCTTTACCAGAAGCTCATGCTCCTCATCACCTTGTTCTGTACCTTCAGTGGTTACTGTCCAGCAACAATTTCTAGATTTTTAATCAGCAAATATTTTGAATTCATCTATCATCTTTTTACTTAAACAAGCTTAGAGAAACAGCTCTAAGTCCTGCACATATGAAGTGCTGAGTCTAAGTGCTTAGATCTGAATGCAGGCTGGGTGTTGAGCAACCTGAACCTTTGAACTAGAGAGCTGCAAGGTGAGATTGAAAACCATCAGCTCCCACTGATCCCAGCAGAGTTTGGGAATGCTCAGCTTCTCAAGCAAACCTCTCTGTGCTGGCCAGGGACAAGTCTAAATATTTCACTGTTTTTGAGAGAGGAAAAGTTCTATCTTCAGTATATTGTGTGTGAGGTTCCCTTCTGTAGTGGATAGGATTTGGGTGGTATCCCTTTAAATAATTTGGGAGCTCTTTATCTTCTATTGCAGAAGCAACTACAACTAGGCCTTCTTTGTTTGCATACTAATTAGTGCAAACAGTTATTTGGAACTCATCTGTGTCCCTGTGGTTTTCTTCATAGTCTCAACTAGGCTTGGCAGAATTTGATTTTTTTTTTAATATAATTTTGACGGATAATATTGATGCTTATTTTTAAGTTTTTTAAAATTTTTTTTAATAGGTTTACATTTTCAGAGCTGAACAAAATTATGCAATTTAAGTGGGTATTTTTCAATTTTGATCGGTTTAAATTTTCATAACCGAGGAAATTTATGGAGGGGGGTCAGACAATAATTATTTAATGATGGTAGACTTTGAGATTCAAAAAATTAAAGCTTATAACCATTACACCACAAACTATCAAAATTACATGTCATAATATACAAAGTTCATATCCTTAAACTGAACACTAGTAAATGCTCAACCAGCATTGTCTTTACTTCACCTATCTGTAAATTTCAATTATTAGCAATGGAAATATTTTTTCCATTGGTTTATGTGTGTATGTTGAAATGGATGTCTAGCAACTTTTATCTATAAAAAAAATCTAATCCTTCCAGGCCTACTGTAAATGTTCAGTAGAGGGTGAAGACACAACATCCTACACCACTTTTTCTTTCAAATTAAATTCTTCTGCTTTCCCATTGCCACTTGATATATTACCTTTACAAATCTAGACTTATGCTCTAGCTCAGTGTCAGCAAGAGCTTCAAAAGATTTACTTCTCCAGACCGTAATGTAAAATGAGTAATGCTAGAGCTGGCTTCCTTGGTAGTGGCAGCACATTTTACTACTGATTGTCAGAAATCATAAAAAAGAGAATATGTTGGCAGTTTCTGTGCTATTTGCTTCCTGAGATTTTTGTCCTGAATTAACCTCTATAAATATATTGCATGAGTAACTTTGGAGAAATTCTGTGTGCTCACAGAAGAGAAGCAGACAAAAGAAATCAACTTGCTGGTAAAGCTTAAATAACAGACATAAAGTAAATTAGAAACATTCATCCGAAGATGTGCCCATGACCCATTGTTTACAGTGTAACAGTCTCCTACTATATGCCTTGATGTACAGAGAATATGGGTCTGTTACCCATCCCAGCATATGGGCTACATAGGCATAACTCTAATAACTTACATTTGCAATAGTACCTTTCATTTTATAGGATCCCACTGCATTTTAAAAGAAGGCCTTGACCCAAAGGCCAGTGAAGTCCTTGGGAAGACTCCCATTGCCTTAAAAGAGCTGTGTGTGGGCCTTGCTTCACTCCCAAGGGCTACTCAGATGCACAGGGAATTGCAGGTTGGCCTCTTAAGTAGAGCTGTCTAGTTGTTAAGTACACTGGATTCAGTCAAAAATCCTGGATTCTGCTGCTGTTTGCATTGGCAGAGTTGATTTTGTCACCATGGTCAGGGAATTTAAGGGTTCTCTACCTCAGTTTATGCATCTGTACAAAAGAACACTGCTTATCCCTGCTTTACAGATACATAGAGATGTTGTAAATAGAGCTGGGTGAAGCTGGGTACATCACCTTGGAACGTGAGGCAGAGAAAATTTCTAGACACTGTTAATTACTTCTTCTTAGAGCAGCTAGTCTGAGAACCTACAACGGGAGAGGCAAGTCTTGATTTAGCCCTAAGCGGTGCTCAGGATCTGATCCAAGAGATGAACATAACTGAACCACTCAGTAACAGCGACCATATTGTAATTAAATTTAACATCTGTGTGCACGTGCATGCATATGTGCGTGGGGAGGGGGGAGAGGAGGTACCAAAGAAGCCCACCATAGTAGCATTTAACTTCAAAAAGGAGAACTACACATAAATGAGGAAGCTAGTTAAACAGAAATTAAAAGGAACAGTCACAAGAGTGAAATGCCTGCAAGCTGCATGGAAACTTAAAAATCCCCCAACAAAACACCATAATTGAAGCTAAAACTAAATGTATACCCAAAATATATAAATAAAAGAATAAGAAGAGCAAAAAAATGCCCCAGTGGTTAAACAACAGAATAAAAGCGGGGGTTAGAGACACAAAGACATCCTTTAAAAATTGGAAGTTGAATTCTACTGAGGTAATAGACAGGATATTGGCCTTCTGGACCATTGGTTTGACCTAGCATGGCCGTTCTTCTGTTACATGCTGCTCTGAGCTTGTGTTAGAGAAGGCAGATCGAAGAAGAGCACCTTACACTCAGGAAGGTGGTGAGGTTTGTGTTCCTGTGAGACTTTGTTCCACCGTCTTGGACTGGCCCCCAAGAAAACTCTCAGTTAAACTAAAACTTATTTCACCTTCTTCATCTTTGAAGAACTTTACAGACATTAGCTTGCTAATGCTCACACACCCCTGAGTGGCCAGTGAGCATTTTATCCCCGTTCTATAGATGTAGAAATTGAGGCACAGAGGTGAAGTGATTGCTCATACATGTCTTCCCCCCTAGTAGGAGTCAAGAGCTAGGATTTGTACCTTGGAGCTTCAGACTTAATGTCTGACAGCCTTCAACTTATTTTTTGTATATAAATCCATTGCAGCCAACACTGCAAAAGACACCAAAACCTTCCAAGTGCCTTTTTATTTCCAGAAATGCAAATTAGATCTGCAGCAGCAATGGCACTGAAAAATATTCTACAGACGGAGAAGAGACAGAGAATGTTTGGGGACAGTCCAAAGTGCTCTTACAAGAATTAACAGCCAAGGATGTATGCAGGTTAAAATAACTACACTTGTCCCTGCCTGCTCATCATTTATTTTCAAAATACATAGAGGCTGTGTCTCAGTGTTTGAATAATAGAAAAGCTCATCCATCCTGTTCTTTCTGGAATTATAAAGTACCATTGGAGGTTGATTCCAAAAATAGGAGAATCTGTGCAGCGTTTGGTCCTTGCAGATTTTGGCAGTAAATCCGCGGGCCACTTGCACACATCCCCATTCTTTTCCACCTCTCCTTATAGGGCCCTGGGAAGAGCAGTAGAGGAAGTTCTGCACTATGCATAGGAAATCAGAGTGAGCGTTCCACTCTTAGCCCCCAAGCCGGAGGAGTTTGGAGGGGTTTGCACTGGTGCAGAAGTCTGTCCAAGGGTTTGACTTGAAGAGTGCTCCCCTTTCTGAGTCTCCAATCAGGCCTAGGTTTGATCATACTTAGCAAAGGCCATGGGATCCAGTGGCTAGGGCACAAGATTACGTGATTCAGGGCATGTGGCTCTGTTCCAGAATCTGTTGCTGACCAGCTGTGTGACCTTGGACAAGTTGCTTCACTGCTCTTTTCCCTCTCACCTCTTGCCTATTAAGACTGCGGTTTCTCCTGGGCAGGACAGTTTCTTGTCATGTTTGTACAGTACTTAGCGTATGGCAGCCCTGATTCAGGAAAGCACTTAAGCATATGTATAACTTTAAGCCGGAGCTTAAATTGCATTAACTTCAGAAGCATTTAAGCACGTGCTTAAACAAGCTTCCTGAATGAGGGATGCTGTCTTGAGACTGGTCCCATTACCTGGTGGTGTAAAATAAATGATAAAAAAAAACCCCACACCTTTTTATTTAATCATTATTCATATGAATGAACTGTCCACACACACGTTTTTGACCTGCCTGTTGCCTCTTGTGTTTGAGCCTCCTGTTACCACTATCCTGCAAGTGTATTTGTTTTGTTCAAATCCTCCAAATGGTAAACAGATATTATAAACTTGACTTGTTCCTGATCATGAGGTTGCTTATAATTTTTACCATCTCCTGTACTTTATTTCTTCATGCCACTCACGTTGGGGACCTCTCCTTTTACAAAAACGAGCTGCTGCACATCTGGCCACTGATGGTTATCGTTATTAGTTACTGTCTTGGAAAAGGATCACTTCCTTTGAATTGTAACCTAATGGCGCCATTATGGGTTCTGTGGGTAGGCAAACTTCTGTTGTCTTAAATTCTTTTTTTTAATAATGACAAGTCCCATAATGCCATACTCCATGTGTCCTTCTCATATAATTCTTTTCACATACTGCCTCTCGCGGTAGGATCTTCTGGACCATTCCCATTGTGGATCTATCCATCACTAACTTCCTGAAGATAAATTTTCCAGCTAAATGCCCTCCTCAGTGTTCTGGGAGAATACTGCAATGGTAGCTGAGACATTTGCTTCAGAAGTCAGTTTCTCCTGTTTTATTCAGATTTATGATATTATGCTCATCAGCAATGGATATTCCTGCAGCAATGAAAGAACCAGTGAGCTCAAGCAGAAACATGTTCTTTCCAAATAAATACTGGAAAGGTTTAGTGCTACAAGGACAAGGATGCAAATCATGTTAAATCACAGCTATGCTGAAACGTACAGTCACACTAGGAATAATGAGTATAGATGCCCAAGGTAATCTACCAATATAAAGGATTTACAAAATGCTACCAGCAAATCAAAACTCAATTTCAGGTTTTGTGAAGCTTAAAGAATACATCAATTCAGAATGCAAAGTTTACTTTTTAGTAGGAAACATTTAAGGATTTTGTTTGGAGGGATTTGAACAATTCTGGAAACTTTCTGGAGAAACTCAAGTTAGAGCTGGTTGAAAAATGAAACATTGGTGTTGGGGAAACATTGACATTTTGAAGGGTTGAAATAGACCTATTTTCTGGTTTGGATTTAATTTGTTTTGTGAATCTTTTGGGTCTCTTTTATTATGATCATCCAGATTTTATCAAAAACATTGTAAAAAAAGTTAGACTTTTGTTTTGTTTCGCAAAGCCTGGGTTTTGGTAAAGGAACAATTTCAGTTAAAATTATTTGTGTGAAGGGTGGGGGAAGAGGCCTGCAGGCAATGATTTAGTGGAAAAATGAAAATGTCAGCAATTTTTAATTAAAAAAATTGTTTTAGGGAAAAATGTCTATTTTCAATTTTAAAAAAATATTTCAAAGCATTAGAACCAGTGTTACGATATTAGGTTCATTTCTGGAAAAAAATAAATAAAGCTAAGACGCGTTTCATGGCTCTAGCAGGTCAAGCACATGAGAGCAGGTGCGCTAGAGGCTGATAGCAGTCAAGCTGGGCAGGAAGTCTCATGAAAATTTTTGAGATTTCAAATCTTTGTCCTATCCTGAGTTGGGATTGAAAACTCAAAATCCCACTTTTTGGTGAACTAAAACTTTTGGGGGAAATCCATTTGCCAATCAAATGTTTTGTTTCCGTTTTTTCTTTAACTTCTTTAAGGGTAAATTTGTTTTACAATAAAAAGTTCTGTTTCTAACTGGAAAAAACAAGTCCACACGGAATATTCTGACAATTTAAAAACTTTTTCAGCCTTTTGGGAAATTCATCCAATGTGGCCCTTTCCTGCCAACAGTTTGGAATGTGACAAATAAGCATTTTTGGCAAAAAAAAAAAAGCTTTACATCAAACAATTCCAAGCTGGCTCTACGTAGCAGCCTACGTAGGTCATGGAAGGAGTCCCTCTCCCTCCTTGTCCATAAAGAACTCTCCAGAGTGCTGCTAAAATCATGTACTGGGTCTGACATTTATCCCTCTTTCATTGCCATACAATGATGTTCATTAATCCATTAATGCTGCCATGTGTGTTTAATAGTAATAATCTAATTTATATGTATTTTATATTATATGTAGTTTATATTTTTAAAAAGCAGCCCCCTTAACTTCCCAATCCCCAAAACTGGCTCTTGTCTAATTCTAGGGTCCAGTTCAAAATGGCCCTCTATGAACTTGCTTCAGACATCCCCTCATTATTTATTTATATGTATCATTATAGCAGGTAGCATCCGCAAGCAAGATCAGAGATCCATTGTGATATAGGTGCTGTACATGTAGGAGCAGTCACTGGCTGTCCCAAAGACCTTACCGTTCAAAAGCACAAGATAGCCAAGGGTTGGGCTAAACGGTGGATTGCTCTTCCTATTTTAGAGAGGGAGAACTGAGGTGTCAGAGTGCACCTGTGGAAGCCAGGAATTGAACCCAGATCTTTGACCACTAGTCAAGCGCCTCAAACTCAACATCATCTGCCAGTGACTGTTCCCCTCTCTTCCTGCACCCAGTCATACTGCTGTTGGTATGTGAACCTGTATTGCAACATCTGCTGCTGCCTAGATGCGGTTTTCCTCTCTCTCTCTGCCTGTCTGTGTCTTCCTCCCTTCCGGACCTGTTTCGGTTCAAGTCTGAGCTGAGAGCATCTCTTTTCCTCATTGTCTAGGCACCTTTCTTTCTTTCTTTAGGGCTGTAACTTCTTGTTTAACACTGTACAGCATTTTGGGATAGATCTGGCATGAAAGACACTGCACAGAATAAAGTTTTCTATAGTATAGCAGCTCCCGCTGGTTCACCTTTTCCAGCACCTGAAGTGATTAAGGTGTTGAAAGTTGACCAGAGTCAGATGTGTTATAATTCCCAGGTGCCTGTGCAAAACTATCACTTAAAGCTACCCACTTAGCCATGTGTTTCTATGGAAATGCTCTGTGACAGCCTCGCCACTATAAAGGTCACTACAAGGATTTTACATTTGGTTTATCTGTTTACATTGAGCTAAGCATCCAGTGGTTTAAAATCTAATATTCCACCTGTCCTTTGTATTGTTCACTTTAGGAAGATAAAAGGAGATGAAAATCACCAGGAGTGTCAGAGTAACATGACAAGAGCTGACATTTCTAGGTTGTTGAGCATCCTTTTTAATAGATGGTTCTGCGATAATTGTCACATCCCATCTTTGTCTCCTGAAATGAAGCTTACTTTTGAATATGCTGTAGGGCTTTCCAAATTGCTGTACTTTAAAAACTGCTATCAGATATTTTACCTTTGTGTGGGCACAGATGTGCTTCCATGCTCAGTGTGCTGTCATGGAAACAAAGTTTTCTGTAATACAGCCACTGATAAAACCCACAAAGATGAGTTTGGGTTTTTTGTTTCAGCTCAGAAAATGTCAATTGCAGTCATGGGCTTGTACAGTCAAATTACTAGAGGAAAATCCCACATTTTCAATTAGCTGTCATTCAGAAGCAAGCTTTGCATTGCTATTAATTTAGATCAATTACCATAGAGTTGAGAATTAGGCTCAAATCAGAAGGCCACTTTGAATTAAGCTAAACTGAATTAAGGCCATTTTAATTCTGAATGAGAGTGTCCACACAGGGGTTTAATGCAGTTTTAAACAATCCACTTTTAATTGACACCTTTGGTTAATTTGAGTTAATGTTCCCGAGTGTACCTGTATAGATAATTCCACAGTAAACATTCCATGTGTTGAAGATGTTCCAATGTAAATGGACAAGACACAGCAGGTGGGTAAAATGAATGAATAGCCAGAGAACTGGAGAGACATGTACAATATTTAGCCACCCAAGAAAAGTTTCCACCATATCTCTGAACTTAGAGGAAGTGTGGATCCAGATCTGAATAGAATGGTTTGGGTTTATCTCTATGGGTGAAATTCATCCTTGTGCAAAAGGCCAAAGCAAGGCAAATGCACAGTTTAAATCCCACTTGAAAACTTATTTTGAGGGCTTAAGTGGGACTTACACAGAGTGCATGAGCTCTTCTGCACAGGAATGAATGTCAGCTATGAAAGGCCAAACAAATGCTAGAATCTGAACGTATAGGGATTTGCATCCAAAGTTTGTATTTCTTTCTTTGGCTGGAATATAAAATTCTCCTGGTGATGCATAAAGTGTTTAAAATAATTGAAGTACAGCTTGGGTTTTGATTTTGTAAACAATCAACAATGACAAAAAAGAGGAGGGTGCTCAGACTTTCAACGCCTCTCAGAGGATTTGGACATCCAATTTCCATTTGTTTTAAAAGCCTCAGGTGGCTTTTAAAATCTCAACTACGATGTTTTCAGAGATGGTCTCCCATATGAAAACAATGTTGTGTTCATAATCAACTGGAGAACAGAACTTAAGAGAGTGAGGGATGCCTCTAAGCAAACTGATATGCAGATAACTTGGCAAAAGAGATTTATACAAAGAGTAATGATAGATGCATTACCGGTTAACTTATAAATCAGTCTCCATCTCTGTGGGCTCAGATAAGTTTCAGTATTACAGTTTATAATACCATCAGGACCCAGAGATTGATTTATAGCCAACTATAGTCTATCCATTATTGCTTGGAAAAGATTTGAGTAGGGGTCATTTCGAATGGCACAAATGGGAAAGTTAGGCACCCAACTCCCAGTAAAAAAAAAAAAAAAATCAATTGCCCTTTGTGCCTTTGAAAATCTCCCTGTTAGATTTTTCTATGTAGCCAAGCAGAAATCATGTAGATTCTTTATTATGTGTCTTTGAACAGTAGGTCAGCAGGATCAGCTTGCCCTAGGTTGGCAGCAGCAGATGTTGTGATGCCGAATCATAGGTGCCTTGTCCTTTATTGGAAATATTCTGATTGTATTTTAGGGGCCCATACCATCTTTGAAAGCCTAGCAGCATGTTCAGTGTTAATGGTTACATGCTGCTTCCATTACAAAACACCTGCTTCCCCAAGATTTATAATGGCCATATTTTTCATTAGAAGGCGAGTTTAGTGTTTATGAAGGTGAGAGATTAACAGTGATTGGCTTGAGATAGAAATAGTGAGGGCAAATTTTTTGTAACTTCCCTTAAACACACCCCTTTGCCACTCAGCTTCAGTCCTGACAAGTGGCCTCTGTTTTAGTCCCGGGCCTCTAATGTCCATCATAAAGCACCTCACACCTAACATCCCTCTGTTTTTATGTGGTGCCTTCACTGAGTAAGATGACAGTAAGTTGGCTTGGTGTTGGGGACATGTTCCCCTTCTCATTTTTGTGATGTCTATAACATGGAAGTCCTTTGCATTCATTAGATTTTTAACGACTTGATCCATTTTATCTGTTCACCTCCTTATTTGCATGATGTCCTGATTTAGACTGGAAATTCTTTGAAGCAGGGAACATGTCATTCTGTGTCTTGGTAGAATTAAATTTTTATAATGTTCATGGATAATATCAATGTTTATTTTAAAGCATTTTTTATTTTTATTTATTTACATTTTTAGAGTCGTGGGAAATGATGGTGGGAGTCCAACTATAAGTACTTAATGACAGGGTAGATGCTGAGATTTTAAAAGTTAAAGCTTTATAACTATTAAAACACAAATTGTCAACATCACATGTCAACATACGGAAAGTAAATATTCTTAAATCAAACTCTAAAGTTCTCAAGCAGCATTTTTCTTACTTTCCATTTGTACATTTTGATTATTATTGATAGAAATATTTTTTTCATAGGTTTGTGTATTGATGGTGAAATTGGTGCTTACCTACATTTGCTAATAAAACCAATGAAGCACCAAGCACAGATATGGGAGCCTCAATGTTAAAACAATGCAACATGATGGATGGATTGGCTATCTGTCCCAGTACTACTGAACATTGGGTTGCTAAGTGTCACCTGGAGATGCACGTCCTCACTCTGGGTTGTGCCTTACTCCACAAATGGTCACCTGTAGTCATTGGGGCTACTTCAGGAGTAAGTTACTACTCGGTGTGTGGAAGGGTTTCACAATCCGACCCTGAATGTGGAACACAGATGACAATCTGAAATCAGCTTGGAGACTCAGCGCTTCCTACAGCATAGACTCTGTTGGAGACATCCTTAGAACTACTACTCTTGTTCTTAGAGAGGACTTAAAGCCATCAGCAAAATAAGGTTTCTTCATTCCGGAGTTTTTATCCCTCCTTCCAAAACACTGTTGGTGCCCTTTGGCTGCTGGGTAGGCAACTGTTATTCATCCATCCAATCAGCCAAGAATTTTGATTATGCTCATGCTTAAATTGCCCACTGGCAACCACTCAGATCTTAGCACCACTTATGTCTGAGCACTGTACTACTGCAGTCCTAGTCATATACTTCACATTTGTTCTCCACTCTGTCCAAACACCCCTGTCCCTTCCTTTCAGTTGAGCCGCTATCTGAATTTTCTCAGCCTGCGCTGCCAGGATTCCTTGCTGCCTGGAGCGTAATGATCCCTTGCAGGTTTCAAGCAGCCAGCCAATACCTCTGTATGAATAACAAGTTCAAAAATGCTTTTAAAGTGACTTTAGTGCCTCCCTGGCTATATTGTCTCATTGTTTAGTGACTTTTCCCACCTCTGCTGAGAACTCTTCTCTTCCGTCTTTTTGATACTGGGAGCAGTGACTCAGCCATGGATACAGGCAGAAAAGTAATGCTGAGACTTGGCATTCTTAGGTTCTGTATTATTCCTTTTTGTGATCCAAGCTACTCCTCCTCAGCTTATATAGGTCTGAAGATGGATTTTCCAAGCTGCCTTCCTTGGGGATCTGAAAACCAGGTTGTGCCCTTCCTACCTTTTCCATCACCTCCAGTAATAAAACTCCACAAGGGACCGTGAATGAAGATGGCATGATGATGCATGAGGCAGAGTAGAATTGGGCTCACACTACCTGGCCTGTGCTACCAACAGGAGATAAAAATTTGATTCTGTCAGCAAAATAAGATGAAATGGCTCCAAGATGCTAGATAGAAGTGTTTTGAGTGGGACTGACCAAAAATGCATTCAAACAAAACAAAACAAACAAACTCTCCCCACCCCCCAACCAAACAAAGAGGGGAATGGGACCCACCAGCAACGTCTGCTCCTCTGTTTTTGATCGGAAAATAAAATATTTTGATTTGATTTTGAAATGGGGGAAAGACAGATGAAAGGGAGGAAGGAGGTAGAATCCCCCAAAACAGTGAAAACCAAAAATGTGTTGTCTTGATTCAAATCAACTAAAAATAATACCAATTTCAAATATGAACGTACAAATACAAACATTCTCCATGAAAAATTTCATGGAGTCATTGAAAAAAAATGGACAGAATTTTCACTAATCTTGAGCAAAATGCAGCTGTTTTACAGTCACTTTTTCTGACCATCACCACTATCTATGTTCCCACCTATTTAGCCCCCACTGCCATTGAATCTTAGTGCTTTCCAGGTTAATTGGATTGGCATAGCAAGAGCCATAGGGGACTTCATGAAGTCTTCACCCCTTGTCTCCTTTCCATAGCTGAAGGAAGCATCTCTTGGCAAGTTTCTGATCTCAGCTGGAACCTGGAAATGTAGAAACAGCTGTGAAAATGGACAATTTATGAGGGAGAATATTAACTGAGTATTTTAGGCCCCCCAGAAAACTTCAGGGATGATAGTCTTAAGAAATAAACAAACCACACCTTTTTGTGTGTGTGTACTAAATTTTACAAACTGGTTTGCCCAACACGGCTCTCAGGTCTCTTATTTTTATTATTCTCTATCAGTGCCTTGTAGAGACCCTATACAGCATGAAAAATGAGCAGCACTGGCTGAAAAAGAGGCAAACTTAGGGCATTCAAGGGCTGATACAAGCATTTCGGCTCCAGCAGAGCTGTAGGGCAGTCCCTGTGCAGAAAGTAGAACTTCCCTCCCTGCCTCCTGGTATGACCCCTGTGAGAAGGTGATGTGAGCTGGGTGTGTGGCTGACATGTTCAGAATAGTCTGTTTATTCATTCCAAAAGTTTGGGTTTTTTTCTTTTTTTGGAGAACACTGACATTGATGATGATGTATTTGAGGATAATGTAACTATCAGTCAAATTAGGGTCCTCTGTTTCAGCTCCATGTTTGACTTCAAAGTTATGAAGCTTTCCTAGTGTGCTCCTAAGAGTTCTCCAGTGGTGCCACTGAAATTTGGTGCTGTAGCTACACATGAAAGATGCTTGTCTGACTCACGAGAGCCCATTTGATACGCTGTCTTGCTTGCTATTACACCTGCCATTGGCATCCCATCTGAGAGTCAATGCAGAACTCCCTTGAGACTCATTCAGAGAGTGCTGCTTTATTATATTGCCAGCACGGCTTTACAGATTGCATTTCTGCGGTATGTGGCACCTTCAGGAGATTTCCCAGAGCTGAAACTTGGTAAGTGAGACTGGCAAAATATTTTTAAAAAAAATCCAAGGGGATACTTGCTTTTCTGCAAGTCATGTATAATTTTCAAGCTGCATCCCTTGGGGCCTTGATCTTTTTGCCCGGAGATGTTAGGGGACAATGTGCCTCTTTGATGAAGTACAGCTTCAATGAAATTTATCTTTGGTAGCGTAGAGTCATAAAGCTAACACTTTGACCTTCACATTCCACTGAGTTGAGTCCATAGTTATAGCAGCTGGGAAAGTGTTTTTCTTTTTAAAATCATATTGAGATCTTTCTTGCAGTGCCGTATGAACAAAACCTGAAGAATAAAGTCTTCCACTGATGTACAAAACAGACCCATTATGGGCAGTACCAGTATATGCCTCTTCCAGTTGCCTCTCTTCTATGTTAGGTATTAATATGTTTCTTGTTACCAGAGCATCTGAACTCCTCACAATGTTTAATGTATTTATCCTCCCAACACCTCTGTGGGGCAAGGTGGTGCTGTTATCCCCAGGTTACAGAAAGGGACCTGAATCACAGAGAGGCTAAATGACTTGCCCAAGGTCACAAAAGACACTTTGTGGCGGAGCAGGGAACTGATCATTTCCCTGAGTCCTAGGTTGGCACCGGCTATCCTCCCCCTATACCTACCTATACTCTAGTTGCCTCTACAGATTTCTGCTGGGACCACTGTGTTGGTTGGGGTGTAACAAGATGCATCCATGACCAACAGACGTGTGCCAGCAGAAGCTCCTAATAGAGATGCAGCTACACAGGCAAAACTGCGCCATTACTGGTATAGCTTATTTCACTGCTGATGAGGACTGGGTGTGAAGTGGAGATCTGGATGTAAAGCATGCTTTTATTTTAACAGTAATAATAAAGTTGAATGAAAAGGCACTGGACTGATAGCCTGCAGGAAGAGGAGTAGGAGCAGTGATAACAGGCTTCCCCATATGCAGTCCTGGCAAGATGCATCAACCCTGTTCTTTCCTAGATGAATGCCCTGAGGACCTTGGATCAGACTTTGGGAACCTGGATGTCTCCCACTGACTTCAGCTGGCTTTGGATCAAGACCCTAATGTCTGAATCACAGCTGGTCGTGGATGAGCTGGAGGGGGACGGAGAGTGAGAATGGGAGATTATGAAACAGGATCCTGGGCCAAGGCCACCCAACAACCTTGCTGAGATCCTTGGTAGAAGAGGTTAAGGCAGTGCAGAAACGCATGGGAAGGCACAAGAGAAGTTTATTTAACGCTGTTGAATGAGGAATATTACATCAATATGGGAGCATGAATTTTTATTCTCCCCTTTTATTGGGTTAACATAATCAGAAAGTTCTAGGAGATTATAGTTAGTAGCTATATTAAGGGCATTTAATGTAGGAATATTGGACTTCAGGGCCTGGTAATTAAGGGCCCAGTTCTGTCACCCTTCTTTGCATGGAGCAGCACTTCACTTTTTGAACTGTCCCATTGCAACTGATGTGCCCTCATGACTGAGTTCCCCAACCGTAGAATCTGGCAGTTAAGAATTTGGGCTACTGGCAGGATGGCCAACCTTGCATTTTAGTTTTTCTTGACATGAAGATCTGAAGTTGTTGTTTTTTTTTTTTAATGACACAGTAATTCTGTACACAGGAATTTGGAATTACGTAATTGTTTCAGCTGTAGTTAATTGATCAGGATGGAGAAGTGAAACTGAGGCACAGAGAGGGGCAGTGAGGTCTCACAACAAGTCAGCGGCAAAGCTATGAATACAGCCCATAGTCTAGTGTCCCGTCCATTAGATCATGCTACAGTAAAACAATTCTTGAGTCAAACAGTGACAACAGGATGGTAAACTTTAAATTCTATAACTTGCTCTATACTGTCAGCTGCGCTTACTGCAAAATAATTGATAGAAGCTGTTACAGAAAACAATTAATTTTGACTTTATTTGCTTATTAATGATCTCTCTTCAGCTTTTGCCTTTTGCTGTAGAGAGCAGAGTAATATTTAAATGATATTGGCTGACCTTCTTTTTTATTTAGCAGGTAAAAGGTTATTAAAGCGCTTAAGAAGAATTATTACATCTTTAGTTGACCTGATAATTGGTATCATTGTTGCCATAAAAGGATAATTGTGCTGGCTGACATTCAAACACAGGCTCTGTGTGCGCATGCACGTGTCTGTGTGCTCATATATTCGAGGGAGAGGGTGTGTGTGGGGTGTGGGAGTGTGGGGGGTGTGTGTTTGTGTGTGAAAACCAGTATCTACATCAAACAAGGGTCAAGGCACAAAGGGAAGGGAGAAAGGAATGTTGTTGGTCCTAGGTGAATTCAAAGGACATTATTCAGAACACAGTGTCAGTATCAACTCATGGCATGTGAGTCTCCTTGGACTTATGCTGGTGTAAATCAGGAGTAAATCCATTGAAGTCAATGGAGATTACACAGGTGTAAAACTAGGCCAGGGAGGACTAGGGTGTTGGATTGAGACTTGAGATGTGGTTCAATTCCCAGCTCAGCTATGGACTCTGTGTGTAACTTTAGTCAAGTCACTTAATCTACCCCACGTCTCAGTTCCCCATTTGTAAGGCTACGTCATGTGGGCATTGTAAATGACATTAATGATTGTGAGGAGCTCTTCTGGAATTCTGCAAGCCCCGGGAAAACTAGATAATAGAGAATCCAGGCTGTAGTCTCAACGGCAGTGGGGAATCCAAGGTCAAATAAGGTACAAACCTGCGAGGTTCTGGTGAGAAGAGTTGTGTTGCAAATGTGGCATTGCTGAGCTGTAATGCTTGTAGCAAGGGTCTCTCAGCGCCCTGCACTTGGCAAATATTCCTGCAAAATTTCAAATGCTACTTGAGCTTGTTTTGTTTTTAAAGCAATTAGGCCTTCAGTAGAGTGAACACGTGCGACAGTTCGTGATAATGCCTGACTAGGCCATTGCAGTGATTAATGGATAAAATTCCTGCAGGCCTGCGAGAAAGGGAGGTGTTTGTTAAAATCAATTTTGCTTTGGGTAAAATTATTTCCTGTGGAGATAAAAATTGCACAATCTTTGTGGAAGATAAGAGAGATGTTCACAGAAGCCTGTCTGCTTCTGTGCACGTGTCTGCCTAACCATAGGTGTCACCTTTGTTCTTGCTTTCCTGCTTTTAATTTTATTTTCTTCTACTGTCCTCTCTTAAAAAGAAAGAAAAGAGGGGGCTGGGGGGAGGGGGGAAGTCCTGCTGTTTCTCTCTCTTTCTGAATTACTGCTTTCCTGAAAGCATGGCAGATCCCTCTGGAAGATCCAGGAAACAGACACTCATGAAAGCCTTGATCCAAGAGAGCACTCACAATGTGTGTAGTCCCTTTAAAGTCAATGGAACAACGCGTGCTCGAGTGCTTTGCTAGATCAGGGCCTGAAGCTCCGAAAGGGTATACAGCCCTGAAAGTCCTTTTCTCCTCTCCTGTAAGGAAATGAATTGTGCAGAGGGAGGTGGAAGGGAGTATCTTCTATCTGAGCAGTACCTAAGGTACATACCCGCATGGTGTCAAATACTGTTTAGGACCTTGTGGGACATGTTTTGTTGTACTTACTTTGTTTCAAGCCTCAGTTCATTTTGAGGCAGGAATATTGAAAAGTCCTTTGCCAGGAATTTCATATCGTTCTTGCTAGGCTTTGTTCCCCCTGTAGTTTCAGATTGGATATGGTATTTTCCTTTGTTTTCTGCCCTAAACTGCTGTGTAATGTATGCTGGTATATGTTCACTGCAGAGGTGGCTGCTTTTTGGTGATGAGTGAGTTGATTCTTTAATACATTTTTTAAGGTAAGCTTTGTATAAAGTCACTTGGGGGTTGTGTGAAAATCCACGGCCGTTCCAGGTTCTGTTGTATTACTTGAGTGTGTTTGGACATGGATATTGCGCATCATGCCCTCCTACTCTCTACCTTATTTGATACTTCAGCCCACTGCTGTCACATGACAATTACAAAGGCTGCAAAGCAGAAAAGAAAAAGGAAAAGAAAACCATTTACATTTGTGAGTCAAGCTACTGAACCTAAGCAAGATTTGAACTGGTGACTTAGACCTTGGGGAAAATATGTTGTAGTAGAAAAAATTTTAATGACTACTTTGTAGTGAACGTGATTTAAAGCAAAGCTTAACACCTCATGTAAACAGAGACCCGTCATATTGACTAATATTTTAGCTGGTCGTGGTCCCACCAACTACCATTAACCACAACTAGCTAACACCTTTTAAAACACGATTGTCCTTGTTCCACACTAAAGGCAAAAACCTGTTTATCCTGTTAGTAAATAGTTGACAGTTAAGCATTTTCTTATGAGATACATTTTCCCAGTGTTGATATGGCCATTGAGATAAAATTCTGTATAACCAGCTCTAATAAATAACCTCAACGCTTGACTAGTGCATCTCAACCATAGATCTGGAAGAGATCTGTCAAGGAAGGTAAGCATTTTATGCATATGGGGAAAGTAAAGTTCTGAGAGGGGTAGTGGCTTGTCCCAGATCATGCAGCAGGTGAAATGGAAGAATGTAGGTTAGAACTGCTGTCTTCTGACTCCCAGGCCAGTGCTCTATCTACTGCATCAGGATGGCTCCCATTCTCAAATGTCTGAGCCACCCAACTTGCCCTGCCATTTGATGTGGACAGGAAGAAATCTGTATTTTTTTCCCCAAGTAGCCACAATAAATTGGTGGGCACAGTGAAATTATGCAGATTGACCGTATGTCATGTTTATGGGCACAGGCACGTATGATAAAAACTTAGCAGTAACTTCAGTTATAATTATGTAAAACATACCTTTTGAATTACTGTAATAAAGAAGAGAGACTGTAAGTATTATCCTTTCTGCCCTTTAGGCAGTGTCTTCAGAGCATCAATCTGTTTTACTGACCACAGATTCTTACTTGATCAAGTGTCTGTATTTGCAATAGAAAGATAAATCTGTCAGCGGTCACCGTTCAGATCTCCACCTACAATGACGGTAATTAGCTTTTATGTTCGACAGTCTCAAGGATACTGCCATAATAGCGTTCTAGAGAGCAGTTGAGAATCTGTGGAGCAAAGTGGGACATGATCTGGGTGATGTTTTCTGTGTTGATGAATCTCTCTTCATGATTTGACCCACTATTGATAGACTGATGAGAACATAACCTCTTTGACTTTTTGGAATGAAAAGTAGTTTTCTTTTCTGGTCTCTTTTGCTTCAGTACTGGTTAGGTGCTTCCCTCATTGAGGGTTATATTTCAGTAGTGAAATTTAAGATAATTTGAACCCCCTCCCCCATTTTAGTTGGCCCATTAATTCCCCTGCCATTACCCAAGCACTCTTGAAACACGTTTTCCTGACGATTGTGTTGCAAATACAGTAACTGAATCCAAACCAAACCCTGACCTTGAAGTATTGATATACGTATATAATGACCACAAAAGTGTTGCAAGGGCTATTAAATCTCAAGTTTCAGGGCTTCAGCCAATCTCCGACTATTAAAGATCCAGGTGAGACCTATGTGGTGGACAATTATCCAGCACCAGCCTACTCTGTATGGGTCTTAAGTCTGATGCTGCCATTGTCAGAGAGCTGGTCTAAAAATATAGATATGTCTGTTAAGGGTGCGATTATTTTTGCTGACATAGCTATACTGGTAAGAGCCCTACTGTAAATGCATTTAGACCAGTATAGTTGTGCCTGATACTAGCATAACTTATTTCAGTTCCTGAACCATAAGTTATACTGGTGTAAGCACTTTTATATCTGCATAATTGTGTCAAGCCTAGAGGTTGGCTTGCTGCTTTACCAATACCAGTGTAGTTAAAGCAGCAAAACATCGAAGTGTGGATAAGCCCAGAGACAAAATACTAGATTAGCTGGACCTTGGATCCAACAGCAATTCTTCTGTTCCTATTAGTAGTTTCCCAGCAGTTGCTTTCTTGGCATGTGAGTACTAGGAGTTCTGCTCATTCAGGACTATGGCTTTTGCTCCTGTCTTAAATGTTTATAGAGACAAAACCACATCGATCCACTGTAGCCATTCCAGATGGAAGTAACAAAACTCTGCAAGCAGGAAATTCAGTGCTCTCCAAAGAGGCCACGTGTTCTCATCAGCCTCATTGCCTCCAGGTTTAATCTGAAGAAAGAAACTTGGTCCAATCAGTTTTAAAAATCTCTGTGGGGCAAAAAATATTTCAATGGGAAATACTTTTTCCTGTCCATGGTGTTTGGTTCAGCATAATTAACATGAATAATGCAAGACAGTTTCCTGATAGTTATTATATTAGAGAGCTTAGCTGGCTCATAACTGCCCCCATGACATAACCAGAATGTAAATTACTTGGATAGAAGGAGGATAGTGCTGGTTTGATTAAAATGTAATTCATATTTTGAATTAACGATATTCAAGGTCTAGCAAAATGACCTTAACACTACTTTTTTCCCCTCGCAAAGAAATTTTCATAATAGTTCCTGTGACATCTTCCCCCCCTCTTTCTCCCCCTGGCCTTTTGTGGATCAGTGGGACCCTGCTATACATATATATAAAAGCAATGTGACTTATTGAGTTCCTTGTCTGAGTTTGAATGCAGTAAAATAAGGGAAGGGCTGTTTTGTCAGCATGCTCTTTCAGAAGCAGGTTTCTCCTTTCTTTAGCAAAAGGATGACTGATCTCAGACCTGCATTGAGAACAAACAAACAAGAGCCTGATTCCCTTTATACCAAGGCCGTATACCCTATGCTGGAAGTACAAAGAGGCCTTAACTGGGTGTGAATGTCACTTTCTGCTCCTTTAAGGCAGCCAGAGCAGCGTAAAGTGACTGTGTGTAAATGAGAATCAGGCACTACACACTCTTAATTCCAGCACCTATGGCTGTTTGTACACAGACTGTTTTATGTGGGGCAACCATTAGAGGGGGACAGAGCCACATTGTGTTAGCATGGCTCATGGGAATCTTGATGGGAGATTACATTTCCTATAATCTAATTACAAGAGCATCTATTCTCCCTGTCTCCTAACACAAGAACAAAGGGACATTCAATGAAACTGAAAGGTTGAAAATCCAAAACTGATAAAAGAAAAGTTTCAAAGTCTGTTTTTCTGACTGAACCAATCACTGATGATGTATGAAGAAAGAACCCAGCTTAACTGTCCGATCCTAAAGGAAGTTGGCATGCTCTTTGGGGCAGGGACTGTATTTTTCTTTGCTGTTTGTACAGTATCTAGCACAACTGGATCCTGGTCCGTGATGAGGGCTTCTAGACGTTATGGTAATAGAAATAATAAATACTAACAATTGGTGCAGATTTTTAGGCAAGTAGCTGTTCTTGATAGAATCCCTTTCTATTTTCTACTCAAATCCATCAAGACTCACTTGAATTTCTGACCAGGTTGTAGGAAATGTATAGACCTTTCAGCAAACCAGGCTGGAGTTTCTGGTTTGTCACGATCCTTCTGGGCCAGGTGACTTTTCCAGTGCACTTTTGGATTCATTGTGTACAATAACAGCCCATGTCACATTTCTGGCACAATTCTTTCCTATCCTGCACCCACATAGTCACATGTGCTAGCTCATCTTCCTCTGTGTTAAACTCTAGGTTCTGCCATCCTATGAGAGGCATGGACTTGCGTGATAAAATTCCTCTAAGTGTCATTATTCTGAGGTGCTGAGGCTTATCCTTTGTCTTCCTATCCTCCATCATTCATTAATGACACATGCTTTTCTTGTGACCCATTTCTTTTTTCCTTTCTCCAGGTATCATAAAAAATGGAGAAGTGTGCGATAAGGACTTGTCAAAGTCATCATTAATCCACATTTAACTGCAAGGGATAGTGTTTTAGTCATCTATTAATCACTGACTGTGCCAAAGTCTGTCTATCTGGTGACATTCATTCTCATTATTTATTATTCCTCAAGTCGCCATTCCTCAGCAGTAGTGCCATCTCTGTTCTTTACCTGGTTAGTTTTTTGGGCAAATTAAAAGTAATTCTGTTTAACATTTTCTTTGTGCTTCCCCAGTCAAAAGTCACAATGGCTAAGGACCAGATTTACAAAGATATTGAGGCACCTAACTCCCATTGATTTCAGTGGAAGTAAGGAGCTTAAATATCTTTTAGGGTTTGGACCTAATTGCCTTTCATAGAGTGAAAAAGCAAGGAAAATTTTGTGACGAAGATGGTGGACTAGTACAATGGAATCTAGGTACAACACTTGGCTATGCAACAGACATCTAATGTGATCTTGGGCAAGTCCATCTCTGTGTGCACTTCTTCCTCATCTGTGGAATAGGTATAATAGTTTCCTTTCTCCCACCTTTTGTCTGTCTTTTCCATTTTTTCTGTAAATTCTTCAGGACAAAGACTCCCTCTTCTACTTCAGAGTTGATAAATCCGGAAGGACCATTGTAATCATCTCACCTCCCGTATGTAGTTAGTACAGCTCCTAGCACAATGTGTCTGCTCTCCTGGTTGAAGCCTCTGAACACCACTGTAATACAAATACACAACACCCACAAGGGTACCCAGTGAGTCACCAGCGCAATTGGAAATAGCAGCCAGTTCTCCTGTGTGTGAATAGCTAGGCTACACTATCACCCTGCACGCAGTGCTGAGGGCTCCAGCTGCTTTCAATTATGCTGTTATCTGAAAGCAGCTAACTGAACGTTAATTTCTTTTTGGTCTTCATTGTAACAACAATACTTGCAATGAACTCTGTTTTTAGTATTCTTGTGGCTGGCATATGTAATTCCATCAGAATTTCATTACGCTTTGGAATTAATTTCTTTTATGTGCCACTGTCGTGGTTCCTCTCTGCACCTCTGGCACATAGTTTTATTTTCAGTACCAGCAGCTGCAGAAGTTTAGCTGCTCTCGCTGACTATTTGTGAAGGTGTCGGTTCTCTCGTTTTAAGAAATTAGCAGCTTTTTAGGGACATGCTGCTTTTTTTTTTCTGTTGATGTACTTTTTGAGCATCAAGTACTGTAATATTCAGGTGACAATGTGTTGCCCTGGAAATGATGATGAAATGGGGTACCACTGAAGGAGTACTTCACCAATTTGCCCAAAGGTGAAATGCTGCGTTCAGTGGTGAAAATGGCAGTTTCACCCATGGCAAAATGGTGGATAATTTGCCACCCTCTCCTCTATCTTAATTAATAAAGGTGATTTGATAATGCCACCCTGACCCAAGAAGGAAGTGGGTAGGAAACCAGTCTTGGACTGGAGAGATGAGATTCAGTTCCCTGTTCTGCCACAAATTCCTGTGTGGCCTTTGGCAAGTCACCTAGCTTCTCTGTGTCTCAGTTCCCCATCAGTAAAATAAGGGATAATAGCACTGCCCTACCTCACAGGGATAATTTGAAGATAATAATTACAATATCCATTCTTACATAGTGCTTTTCATCAGAGATTTCAAAGTATTTTAGAAAAGAAACAAGTATCATTATCCCCATTTTACAGATGGGAAAACAGCGGCACAGAGCAGTGAAGTGTCTTAACCATGGTCACCCAGCAGGCTAGTAGCAGAGCTGGGGATAGAACCCAGTTCACCTGAGTCCCACTCCACTGCACTATCCACTAGGCTATACCACCTCTCACATTAAAGTGTGAGGTGCTCAAATATTGCAGTAATGGGTACCATATCAGTACCTTAAACAGAACCAATCACTGTCCTAGTTTGACTCTTTACATATTCTGGCTACTTCAAGGTAATAGACCACTCAAAGTGATCCATAAGTCACTATAGTTCATTGGCCAGCCGTTCTGGAAACCTTTGAATAGATGGTTCACTGTACTCCAATTTCCAAACTTATTTTTTGTGCCAGTTCAGCCAATTGTCCTGACCTCTAGATTTTAAAATTGTAATGAACAGGCTAGTGTGTCTTTGCACCTCTGCCCTCTACTGGATGGGATCAGAACTACTCAAATGTGTGCAGTGGATCCCCCATATTGCAAATAATTAAAAGAGATTCTCTGTTAGCTGAAGTGGCAAGGGCCTATGATTATGCCATTATTCCCCTCTACTACCTTCCGTTCGGTCTGTTTATCACAAATTTTCTGAATTTAAACTTGAGTACAGCTACTTCAGGGAATAATACTTGGGTACTGCCGTGATGAAAGGCAATAGATAGATGGGTGTGCATTAACTTCAATGTTAATACCAGAAGTGAGATACCAGAAGCACTGGTTCTCCTTCAAGTACTGTCCCTGTGGGTGCTTCACTCTAGGTGTTGGCATGTTCTCGCATCAATCGGAGAGCTTGCTAGCACTGCCCATCTAGGTTGTGCATGTGCTGTCCCCGTCTTGCACACCGTTGGAGCCATTTTCGGCCTACACAGCCCGGGCCCCTCAGTTTCTTCTCAACCGTCTGTGCTCCAAGATGGAGCTCCCAGCAGTTACTCACAGTCCTCTAGAAATCTTCCATAAGTCTTCTCTTCTCCATAAAGTTACTCAGTTTTACTTGTTTAGTTTACCATACCTTAATCCTTCCCTCAGACCTACCCCTCTGTTATAAATAGAATTATGCTAGGTTCTCCTGGCTTCAAATGCTGTACCTCATGCAGGAATGCTATGCCGACTTTCAACGGACACTCTGAGTGCATCAGATGCTTGGGTGAAGGGCATGTTGCCCAGAAATGCGTCCATTGTACACATCTAACAACCAGAGCCAGGCGTGACAGGGACCTCCACCTGAAGTTATGTTTGTGGAGCGGTCGCTAAGACCTGCCTCTGACCCTGGGCAGGATAACAACTCCTCACAAGAAAACAGCAGAAAAAGGCACTCTACTCCACCTACAACTGAGCATGCCAGGAAAAGGAGGTCACCCGAAAAGGAGAGAAATTTCAGTTCCAAAGAGGCTTTATGTTCCCTGGGTACATTGACTTCCTTGACAAGAAGAGACTCTCATCACTCCTCTAAAGAGCTGAGACACAAAACTAATCAACCCTGTGCTGACACAGCAGTGTCTAAAGCAACGGCCCGCACAATGGCTGTAACCGCCTCAACAGAGGCACTGCCTTGGACCTCTGCTCCGATAAGCGACACGGCACCGACACATGCCGACCGAACTACATTGGCACCAGTGAAAACCATGATACCAACAGCACCGATACAACCTGAGCACCAGACAGCGCCTAGGGCACCCACTGAATGGATAGGTCCGCACGGAAAAGGCTAGGGAGCACACTTTGGTGCCATCATTGACAATGGAACCGACAGCTCCGGCAAAACATGCTCAGAAGAGCAAACATCAGGAGAATGGGGAGGAATTTGTAACCTCTTCCCCGCTATCACCTCTCTATGGGACTGACACCACTCCAGTGTACTTTACTCATGCGCCGCCCATGTCTCCCATCCTTCTCCAGTGATGACGAGTATGATGGTGCTCAGGCTACCTTTTCTCCCCAACAATCATCACCCAGAGGCCACCCATTCAGACATCGGCCATATCACAGACAACCGACATATCCATGGTGTGTGCCTCCATGGTTTGCTCCATGGCCTGGCTGGGACACCTGGTGTACTTACTCTCCATCACACAGTAGATCACCAACTTCATGCAGGCACAGAGACAGATCACCTATTAGACCTACACAAACAGAACCCAAAATAACTGATCCTGTCGACAAACAGGATGTGAGTGTGGAGCAAAAAATGCCGCTACCCACACACAACTCATCGTCTTCACCCAATGAGACCATAGTTCCCCAATCCCCGATGACTGTAGATGATTTTAAGCAATTCCAGGAACTGTTTAAGCGGGTGGCGGACAGATTGGAGATCCCTCTTCAGGAAGTGGCAGTCACAACATAGATTGCTTAAAATATTGCAGACCTCAACTTCCACCAAAATCACGTTTCCAATGGATGATGCCCTTAGGGAGCCAGCAAATAACATCTGACAGACCCACGCCACCATCCTCCATCCCCCCCCCGCCCCATGTGTAGAAGGGCTGACAAAAGTATTATGGGTTCCTTTTCACCCATAGAGCTCCTCACTCCCTGGTTATAGAAGCTTCTAACCAGAGGAACGAGCAGCAGCATCATAAGTCGACACCACATGACAAAGATAACAAAAGGCTGGACTCAATGGACGGAAAAGTGCATGCATCAGCTACTTTTCAGTTAAGAGTAGGAAACTATGCTGCCTTACTATCAAATAAGGATCACGGAAATTATTCCAAGATATCAGAAGTTATTGAATTTCTCTCAGAAGATAGAAAACAGCAATTTCAGTTGTTGATCAAAGAAGAGTAACTGGTTGCAAGAAGAGCACTGCAGGCTTCCCTTGACGTGGCTGACACTGCGGCTAGAACTGTGGAAGTGGCTGTTGTCATGTGCAGGACATCATGGCTTCACTCTACAGCTCTGCCTAAACAACTGCAGGCAACGATTGAGGATCTTCTTTTCGATAAAGTGAAGCTCTTTGCAGAAAAAGTGGATGAAGTCATGCAGACCATGAAAGATTCCAGGGCTACGCTCCACAGCGTTGGAATTTACACAAGTGCAACAAGAAGACCCTTCAGGTATCAGCCGTATAATTCCAGATACCAACATGATTCATAGAACAGATGATATGAACAATCACGCTCCCGACAAAGGCCACAGCAACATGGACAGACGAACCAGCAGCCATCAACTTCCGAAGCTGCCCCTCCAAAGCAGCAATTTTGAAGACAAATGGGTACTAGAAATTATCTGATCTGGATACTCTATCCCCTTTACCTCCAACCCAAACTCATTCCCCGTCCCTCTTAAAGGACCCATCTCATGAACAACTATTACAACATTTACTCCAAATGAGTGCCATAGAGCATGTTCCCTCCCAACACAGAGGAAAAGACTTTTATTTTCCTTATTTTCTCACCGAAAAGATGATCAGAGGTTGAAGACTCATTTTAGACTTAAGAAAATTGAAGAAATTCATAAATACAAAAATTCAGGACAGTTACTCTGGCTACTATATTGCCAGTGCTGGAACAGGGGACTGGCTTGCAGCCCTCGACCTTCAGGATGCATATTTTCATGTTACTATTCATCTGGCCCACAGAAAACTCCTAAGATTCACACTGCTCAACAACCACTGTCAGTACACAGTGGTACCCTTTGGCCTTCACACTGCGCCAAGAGTCTTTTCCAACATCGTTGTTTAGTAGAACAGAGTCTTTTCCAACGTCATTACCTTCACAGACTAGGGGTCACCATATTCCCCTATCTCGATGATTGTCTAATAAGGACATGCACCTATATGGAAGCTGTACATTTCATACTACTAGGACAGCATTTCACATGCTAGGGCATGTGATAAGCAACAAAAAATTGACCCTACAGCCTGTGCAACAACTGGAGTTTATAGGTGCGCATCTGGATTCTGTCACTGCCAGGGCGTTCCTACCAAAGACCAGATTTCAAACCATTGTAAAGCCTGGAATCTAAAATACAAAGCAGCCCAACTCTGAATGTACGCACGTGCCTTCAAATGTTGAGTCATATGGAAGGTGCCACTTTTCTAGTGCAAAATGCACAATTGCACACGAGACCACTTCAAATGTGGCTCGCAACAGTTTACAAACCACACAATCTCTATACAAAATGGTAGCAATGCCAAAAAGATCAAGCAATCATTAAAACGGTGGACACAGTCCAACAACCTTCAAATAAGAACTCCATTCATAAGTGAAACACCTTGAGTCATGATCATCACTAATTGGATGGGAAGTGCTCCTACAAGAGCATACCGTTCTAGGCAAATGGTCACCACAGGAAATGAAATGACACATAAATCTATTGGAGTTACGAGTTGTCTGCAAAGCCTACCTCTGATACCAGGGAAAACTATAAAGATCATGACAGACATTGTGTGTATGTTCTACATCAATCATCAAGGAGGTGCAAGATCCAGCTCCCTATGCTCAGAGGCAATGAGAGTGTGGAATTGGTGCATATCCCACAACATCCACATTTCAGTGGCATATCTACCTGGTACCCAGAATACCACTGCAGACAACCTGAGGAGAAAATTTGGCAACAATCACGAGTAGGAATTACACAGCACAGTCCTAGAGAACATCTTTCGTCAGTGAGGCTACCCCACATTCGATCTATTTGCGACAATGAGGAATCACAAATGCCATTACTACTTCTCAGGAGCAGGTCTAGGTACACGTTTAATGGGGGATGCATTCCTCATCAACTGGAACACAGGTCTCCTGTACGTGTTCCCACCTATCCACAGGATAACCAAAACCATGCAGAAAATATGCAAGGGCAATGCGAAGGTGATAATGATAGCACCAGCATGGCCCAGGCAACCATGATTCACTTACCTCTCACAGATGTTGATCCACGCACCAATCACTCTCCTACTAGTCTATGATCTCCTTTCCCAGGACAACAGAAGCATATGCCATCTGCACCTTAAGAATTTACATCTCACAGCATGGTTCCTAACTGGTTCCGACAAGCTGAACTACAATGTTTGGAACCAGTAAGGAATATTTTACTAAATAGCAGAAAACCTGCTACAAGAAAAACGTACCTTCAGAAATGGCATACATTCTCCTTAGGGTGTCAACAGAAGCAGGTCAATGCACTACAATGGAGTCAATCCCTGCTATATTAGACTATCTTCTGGAAATAAAATCTGGATTAGCGATAAACTCAATTAAAGTCCATCTAGCAGCTGTCACCACCTTCCATGATCTCATAGTTGATACCACGATTTTTGCACATGCAATTGTCAAGCGCTTCATGACTGGTATACAAAATGTGTACCCAGACATATGTCCTCCGATAATACTTTGGGACCTCAACTTAGTTCTCAGGACAATTATCAAGCCACCATTCAAACCTTTAGCAACTTGTTCATTAATGCACAGGTCCATGAAGGTAGCATTTCTAGTTGCAATAACATCAGCATGCCATGTGAGTTAATTGGAGAACTTATGGCCCACCTACTGTATACAGTATTTCACAAAGATAAGGTTATGATATGACCTCATCCGAAGTTCCTCCCCAAAGTAACATCATCAATCCACCTTAGCCAAAACATTCATTTAACTACCTTTTACCTGAAATCACACTCTAATGCACAGAATGCAGCCCTCTATACGCTGGACATCAGACTAGCCATTGCGTTCTACCTAAAAAGAACAAAACCTTTCAGGAAATCTCCCAAACTTTTTGTATCAATTACAGAATGTTCCAAAGGCAACCCCATGTCCACCCAAAGACTTTCAAAGTGGATTTCCACCTGCATCCACACTTGTTACACACAGTCAGGAGTAACACCACTCCAAAGGGTCAGATGACATTCAACCAGTTCAATTGCTACATCCATAGCCTTCTTGCATAACATACCAATTACTGAAATATGCAAAGCAGCTACATGGGCCTCGGCCCACACTTTCATAAAACACTGGAGGAAAAAAAAAAAAAGCCATTGGAAAAAAGCATCTGAAAAAAGCCACTGGGGGAAAAAGCTATCGACCAAGCATCAAGACACGATGCAGCAATTGGACTGTCAGTACTCTCTTCTATTCAACCTAATAAGGCCAAAGCTCCCTCCTCCCACTGAGGGCACTGCTCGAAATCGCCTGGACTGCACACCCACAGGGACGCTACTCGAAGGAGAAAGTTATTACCTTGTGCAGTAACGGAGGTTCTTCAAGATGTGTCCCTGTGGGTGCTCCACTACCCACCCTCCTTCCTCTCTAAATTGGAGTCAAACACTATGGCTCTACAGTAGAAAAGGAACAGAGGAGCCTGGGTTGCGCATGCTGAAAAGGGCATCAACGGCGCCACGAGACAGGGACAGTGCCCGTGCGATCCGGACAGGCACTGCTGGTGAAATCTCTGATCGAGGATGTGCCAACACCTGGAGTTGGAGCACCCACAGGGACACACATCTCGAAGAACCTCAGTTACTGCAAAAGGTGAGTACCCTTCTCTTCTGGTTTTTTTTTTTTTTTTTTGCTCTAGCCATGTGACCACATTTCCTCTATATTCCAGTTCAGCAGAGGCTGTTCTCCAGCCATTGGCTGTGCAGCTGGGTGTTTCTATAATCCATTGTTTGAAAGAAAATTCTCAGAGGACAAGCCTTATTTGCTCACAATGGCTCAGAAGCAAGCACGAAACATGAACAGGATGTATCCGTAGGAGCAGAGCTGTTACTTAGGTTTGAGCAAATGAGAATACATGATCTGACTGCTCAATTACTTAAAACATCACAGGCAATTTCTACACTTTTTCCAATTTATTTGCAATCAGGTATTTTGCAATCCAGTTTTATGCCAGGGTTTTAAAAGTCTGTCCTGTTATTTGACCCAGCTGGCTAGGATTCACTAAGGGGATGTTCAGTGTGAATAGATGTATCATTTATGTTTGGAGACACATTGACTTCTGTTCTCCTTTTGTTCAGCTCATTTTCACTTTAAAACCTTTTATTTTGGGGTGGGGGTGGGGGAATCCTGTTTAGATTGTTTGTTTGTTTCAGATTCACCTTCCTTCCCAGCACAAATGCAACAGTGTCATGAATAATATATCTTCAGAATTGATACTGTTGCTGCAGCTCATGGTGAGGATTAAAAAAAGGTTATCTCAAGAACTGCTGTTAAATATCCAATCAGTTAGGGGCTCTGGTTTAAATAAAACTTGCTTGGGAAGGTGTTACAGTATAACACAAAAAACGTCAACTTGCAAAGATCATTTGTAGAATCAAAGCTGCAGAAGATGGTAGTAGGTTCTATTCAGTAGTACCATGGATACTTGTAAGAGAGAGTTTGCCTTCAGAAATTATTTATAAGAAACCTATATATTTACAGGGTAAATTTCTGCCTAGCGCATAGACTAGTGAATAGTACATTGCCTGGAGATGCCTCAGCACCTAATATAGGGTTCAGGTGTGCAAAGGGGACCAAAACGCGGAGGTGAATTTCATCCATATAGTTCATTTGAACCAAATGTAGCCCTTTGGGTAAGCGGGTTATGTCCCCTTCTAGTGACTGATCAGCACAGAAGACAGGAGCCTGTTCTTTGTAGCATCTAATGGAATTCCTTCTTTAGTTCAAGAGGCAGAAATGTGTGCTTAAAGCCCTGTGTGTAACAAACTTCTGGGGGCTCATAGTGGGGAAGTCCTTTCACAAAGATTTTGAAGTGCATTGACTAACTTCTGACACACTCTCTGAGGAAAGTATTTACTTTACTTTATTTTGTGGATGGATAAACTGAGGCCCAATCAGGTCAAATGTCTTGCTTAAAGGCCTAGTGTATCAACGATAGAAATAGAATCTAGGAATCCTCTTTCCCAGTCCACTGATCTGACTGCTGAACTGTGCTGACTCTTACTAATTTCTAAAGTGATATGTTTTAGTCTCTGGCTTTTCAGTGTTGCCAGCTGACTTGTGTGGTGTGCACAGCAAATAAGTTCATTATTGCAAAAGCTTTTCCTAATTGAAGTCGGTGCTGGAAATTCTGCAAGCACAGACAAAATATGCCAGCTTGTGTAATGAAATCAAAATGTTTGTGATGGCATTTGGTTTCCCAGTTACCAATCGATTGGCTTGTTTCTAACAGATTGGCTGTTTATGTATGAAGGAGTTGGATTCCAGGCTCAATCCACTAAACAAATTACACGAAAGAGACATTGAAGGCCAGAATTTCACGTATCATTAAAACTGTTGTTCCACATTATTGTCTTCATAACTAAGGAGAACTTTTCCTCCAATAATGAATGGTTAGTAAAATATTTTAAATCCAGGATTCGTAGTGGGTAATTTACTGTAATTATAAAGACTCCTTATGTAGGTAGCCTTAATGAATACACAGGTATAATTGGGTGTATATGAAAATATCAGAACCACATGCTGAGCTAGGATTTGTGCATGTCGTATCAGTCAATCAGTGCTGAAATCAGCACTGTTCATTGAGTATCATGACCTTTTTTTAAACAATTCTTTCGGGACTTCCCTTGGCTGAATTTTTAGTTCTGCTGAAAAATACCTGATTGATGGTTCTGAATAATATTAATAATGAATAATATACTTAGCATTTTTCACCATAGATCTCAGAGCACTTTACAACACATGGTGAGTATTAGGATCTCCATTTTGCAGATGGGAAAACTATGACTGTGAGAGGTTACATGTAGAGTCAATAGCAAAGTTGGGAATAGAATCCAGGTTTCCTAAATACTAGTCTACTGATGTATCATCTGTGCTAGTACAGTTTCTGTATCCCTCTAGACAGACAGCATAGTCTACACATAATTCACGCAGGGGACTGGGAAGCAGAAGACCAGTGTCCTTATCCCAGCTCCGCTGCTGACTGCCAAAATCACCCAACTTCTCTCTGCTTCAGTGTAGCTGCAGTGAGGAGCATGATATGAAAACCCATCTAGCTGGGTAGATAAGAAGTCCATTAAACTGTAGATTACAATCAATGTATTAATCTGCAGTCTGCCATGGCCTGCCAATTTGCTTTAGATCTAACGTGGAGAAAACAGTTGAGGAATTCAGCCTGTGCGTCCAGTCGGACTTCTATTAATTGTCACAGAGGTTATGTCAAGAGAATGCTTGCCTGAACGGAGCCCACCATCTCCTTTCACATAGGTCATGCAGAAGGCTTGGCATACTGTTTTGTTTTCAGTTTGCAAAACACAAGCCTGGTTTCTTTTATTAGATACACATATTTTAACACATTTTAAGCAACAACACATTTAGTGAGCAAGAGGAATGTCCCAGGATTAACATGGGGCTTAGGATGGCAGGTGGTGCAAAACTCTGGCATAAATTTCATCCATACAACTCATTTCAACCAAACGTAAGACTTGGGCTCGGTGTTTCATGTCCCCCTCTAGTGTCTGATGCATGTGGGAAACGAGCCTACACTTAATGACCAAGGCAATGACGATTTTTATGTACATTCTCCTGTATCCTTTTCTAGTGCAATATCTTTGGATGCTTTTTTTTCAACTCCGTTTCTTTTTTTGCAAGGTTCTTTCTTCAAGACTATAATGTTGAGGGCAGCATGCCAGAGCAAGACAGTGGAGTCTGCAGATATATGTGTGGTGTGTAGCATTGGCAGGGGCTCTGGGGTTGCCACCTGTCTGGTTTTTCTCCTGCGTTGAAAGTTACAAGTGGTGGTGGTGGTGGTGGGGAAACACTCTGCAACTAGCAACCATTGTTTCATACGCGCACGGGGCCACTGGAGACTGTTTGCATTTTGGCGCATGGGTCACATGGCTGCTGGAAGTGCTGCTGACACAGTCCTCAGCTCCTGCTCTGTGGGCCGGGCCCTCAATGTGCTGATGCAGCAGTTGAGGCTCCTGCTTCTTTCAGTACTGGAAAGCCAGAGAGACCCGAGGCTCACCAGCAGGGAGGGGTAAGGAATGGGGACAGGGATGGAGGTTGCGGCGGGTCCTTGGAAGAGGCTAGGAGGAGGGCTCCCTGATCTTCTGGGAGGGGATGAGCATAGGAGCTCGTGATCTGGAGGGGGTCAGGCTGGTGAAGGGATATGTGAGAGGAAAAGAGGAGGGTGAGGCTGGGGTGGCACCTGGGAGAATAAAATGAGGGTCAGGCTGGGGTGTGGGAACATAATGTGAAAAATTTGTGGGGGAACCACTGCGGCAAGATGCCCGCACACTGTAGTGCAGGGGTCTCAAACTCGCGGCCCGCGGGCCAACTGCGGCCCGCGGGCTTGTGTTATGTGGCCCGCAGTCCGAATCCGGCCGCAGGCTTGTGCTGTCTGTTTTCAGAGTGGAGCTCAGGCAAGTTGTGGGACATCTTGCATGAGCTCTTAAAAAGGAAATGGCCATCTTAAAAAGGAAATGGCCGCCGAATGTGGCCCCACAGGGAGATTTAACGGCGGAGAGTGGAGTCTGCAAGTCCCTGTGAGAGCCTCTCTCTTCTACTGTGCCGCCGAATTTTACCCTGCGGGGAGATTTTTTCGGCAGAGAGTAGAGCATGTAAAGGTAGAGCAGAGGAGTGTGTGTTATGCGTGGCCCCCCTGAACTCAACTCAGTGTAAATGTGGCCCGCCATACCAATTGAGTTTGAGACCCCTGCTGTAGTGGGTAAGTTCAAATTAGAGGAGGTCTTGAAGGAATTATTCATGAGGCTGTATCACTACTTAAAAGACCAGTTTTATTTCTGTTCTTCAAAGATGAAGGTGCTGACTTTGTAAGTGGGTAAACCACGTTTTATTTTCTTACTAGCAGCTAAACAGTAACAAAACACGACCCATTATTAGAAATGTGGGGCTGCAAGGGATCTTGAGAGGTCATCAAGTCCAGCTCCCCACACAGAAGCAGGATCAAGTAAGCCTAGACCATCTCTGACAGGTTTGTTCAGCCTGTTATTAAAAATGTCCAGTAATGAGGATTCCACAACCTCTCATGAAAGCGTTTTCCAGAGCTTAGCTATACTGATAGTTAGAAAGCTTTCCTTAATATCTAATTTACATCTCCCTTGCTGCAAATTGAGTCCATTGCTTCTTGTCCTACTTTCAGTAGATGTGGAGAACAGACATTAGCATATTTGAAGACTGGTATCAGGTCCCACTGCAGTCTTCTTTTTCTCAAGACTAAACATGCCCAGGTTTTTTTAACCTTTTCTCATAGATCAGGTTTTCTAAACCCTTTGTCATTTTTGTTGCTGTCCTCTGGACTCTCTTCAGTTTATCCACATCTTTCTTCAAGTGTGGTGCATAACTCGACATAATAATCCATCTGAGACCTCACCACTGTTGTGAGAGCAGGACACTTACCTCCTGTGTCTTATGTAAAACACTCCTGTTAATATTCCAGAATATTAGCTTTTTTTGCAGCTACATCACATTGTTGACTCATATTCCCTTTGTGATCTACTGTCGCTCCCAGATCCTTTTGAAAGTACTTTGAAGGATCAAAATCTGGGTCCTTGGGAGGAAGGATCTCCCAGGGGCTAGGGCACTAGCTTGAGACTCAAAAGACCTGGGTTCAATTGCCTGCTCTGCCATTGACTTCCTGTGTGCCCATTGGTTCAGTGACTCCATTCCTCATCTGTAACATGGGGAGAGTATTAGCTCACAGGGTGCGGCCAGGATAAACACAGAGGAGACTGTGAGATCCTTAGATACCATGATAATGAGGGGCATATAAGTACCTAAGGATATAGACAGGAGCACTGCAGAAGCAGCATGCTCAGCTCTTGAGGAGGGAAGAGGAACCATACCAATAGTCTAGTATGTCAGACCCAGAGGTCTGGCTGGTATTGGATTTTTGAGGGTGCTATATCAAGGCCTTTTGTGACTAGGTCCTAAGATATCATGGCGGTGAATATGGGGCGGTCAGAAATATTAGCCCCATGGAGGGGCCTTTTATGAAGAGGATCCCTGTGGAAATAAATCAGTGTCATAAAGAAACAATGACCCCATTGTGCCATAGGCTTTATTTCCATGTGATCAAATATTTTAATCAATAGAAGTACATACCTGGAGAGGCCACAATATCTGTGAAAGAGGGGAAGGGACATTAATAAAAGATGAAAAATAAGAGGCCTGGAAAAATGGCTTCCTTTTAAAAACTGTTAAGAGTCAAATGCCTGCAAATGTATGCATAATAAATTATGGAAATTAGTCAGACTAAGTAAGACAAAATGGCCTTAATAACAACAACATCATGTCAACAGAGCTCAGTGAATGTGCTCAGAGGGATATAATTGTTTCTGTGCCACATGTTTTTTTTCTGTAAGGTGAAAAATGAGTCTGAAAAATGTTACATTCATTAATTCCTACCTTCACCTAGACCCTTGGCGTCTCCATGAAAGGGAGCAATGGTAAAGCTCATGACACATTTCTTTTTGTTTTGCTTCATGTGGGTCAATGGATGTATCTGTTCTGTTTGATTTGATTCCTCCGGAGCTGGTACAGGCTCTGGGTAGAACTTCAGGATAATCTTTTTTTATTAATGATTTCCAGGAATGTCATTGAATTACTATGCAAAAGATGTGCAGCTGGTTGTAAAACAAAAAGAGATAAAAGTTATATATCTCTTTATTATTCCGTTTAGTTTAAAGGGTTTAGACAAGCGTGAGAAGCACAAACTTTGGCCTGTGACATGGAGTCTTAAAATTGCACTGTATCAACCTTTGTGTAGAATTTTACAACTGAGAAAAGCATTCTGATTTGGTAATGTTTGTTTTTACCCTCGTTTTGTAATCACTCTGCACAGCTGTAAATTAGAGCTGGTCAGAAAATAGGCATTTTTTTCCTTTGGCATATTTCAGTTGATTGAAAAATAAAAAATGGAAAACTTTGAGCTGAAAACCAACAATATCAATTTGTGATTGCTGCTGAGATGACTGATGGGAATTGTAGTTCAAGTACCTCATACATTCATTCTCCTCTGTGAATTGGGTTCTCGGTCCAGGTTGTATCTCTCATGATCCACCCCAGTCTCCTCTTTTGCTGAGCCATCATAGTAAAACTAGGGATGAATTCATCATGTGGACTCTCTAAATGAAGATTGATGTTTTTCTAAACAATATGCTCTAGCTCAACCACATGGGCTTAATAGTAGAGCTAGCTGACATTTTTGAGCCAGAACTTTTTTTGGGCAAAAAATGCAGATGAGGCATATCTTACATGTTCTGCAAATTCGGAACTTAAAAAAAAAAAAAAGGGAATTTTGTTAAGAAATGCCCTTCAATTTTATTTTTAAAAATAAAGAATGTTTTAAAAAATGCTGGAAATTAAAACATAATATTTCATTTCAGGTTGAATGAAATGTTTAATTTGTCCTGAATTAAGTTGTTTTTTAACTTTTTGGTTTCCTCCCATAATTTTGAATATTTCATTTTGGGTTGAGTTGAAATAATTTTTTCAAGACCCTGACTGTCAGCAAACTAAAAAGTAAATTATTTGCACGGCCCTACTCAATAGCATTTACTTAGGTAGAAGGGAGAAATATTCCCTCCACTTCAGGAACCACTGGCTGTTATGTATGTGGTCAGACCAGATGATCATAAAGGTTTCCTTTGATTCATAAATTCTAAGGCCAGAATGTAATTCTAAGGCCCTTGGTTAATTACTCTCACAGTTAAAAAAAATTTACACCTAATTTCCAATCTGAAATTGGTCTCAAAATCTATGAATTTAGGGGCCCAATCTTCAGTCAAGCAAAACTTCTACGGTAATTTCATGTGAACTGTGGGATCAGTTTCCCCAAATGGTAGCATTTAACATTACAAATCTGTATGGGCAAATCAAGGCTTAGAGTAACAGGACATGTGATTCTTTGATTTCAATAAACAAAGTTTGCTTACCTCATAGCTCAATTCAGATCTCTTAAGTTTTTTATCTGGATGATTTCAATATCCTACATTTGAGTGTTTTGTAAACCAGGAGTGTGTTATTGGGGCCCCTTTATCTGGATGATTTCAATATCCTACATTTGAGTGTTTTGTAAACCAGGAGTGTGTTATTGGGGCTGACAAGAGAACTTCAATATCAATGAAGCATCCTGAAATGTTTCAGGAGAAAAGGAGACACAGATCTTATACTCGAGGTCTATCTGTTACCTTAGGGAAAAACAACCGCTCGGAATAAATTCTTCTTGTCGTAATACCAGCTGCCCTCATGTGTTTTGCTGATGCTGAATTTATGAAAGCAACTCAAAAGCTTAATTACTGTCACCAGATGGAAGAAAATGAGGACCATTATATCTTCATAAGAGCAAAGGCCGGATCCTCAGATGGTGTAAATCAGCATAGGTCTATTGACTTCAATGGAACGGTGCTGATGTACACCAGCTGTGGATCTATCCCAAAGCATTTAGACTTCAGTTAAAGAGGCTCCTAAATTCATGCTGATGGGTCAGATGCCACATAGCCAGCCTAGCTCTGGTTAGAACTTAATTGTCTTCGGCAGTGAGTGAGAGCTAGGGAAATAGTGAGGGCTCCTGCAGTGGACATAATACGATACCGATTTGTTGGACCTGCATGCTCACTTGGAGTTGTGATATATATTGCTCTTATTCGATCACTTCTTGCTAGCTGATTACCTGGGTTAATAATGAAGTTGCTGTTCTAGCAGGGAGAACAAGGTGGTTTTTTGCTCTCTTGAAAATCTGTAGAGGAGTGGGTGAGAAAGTCTGTTGAATGAGAATGCATGTACACTTGAAGTTTTTGTTAATAACTTAGCTCAATTAATGTCAGACTGCTAGGGGAGGTGGGGAAGAGAAGATCTGGCTTTCAGAGAGACAATGACCATTTCTCCTCTTATACCAGTGTAATATCGTTGATGTAAGTGAAGTCACTGCTGGTTTATACTGGAGCAAATGAGAATCATGCCCTACAATTTTTTATTTTAGAAAACACATTTAATTTAGCTGTTATGCATAGTCCTGGGTTAACTTATGGATACTCTAATCCTGTAGCCATAGGACTAACAAGCACCCAAGTCCCATTTTCAAAAGTGATGTGGTTTCTTAGGACCCTGAATGGAAAAAACAGCCAGAGCAGATCAAATCTGGAGTCTGACTGTCTTAGAAAACACTACAAAACCTTTTCCTTCTTAAAAAGATTGTCCACCGCTCACAACACTGTCACTTCCACCTACCCCAAGCAGAGGTGAAATGTCAAAGACTCCACTAGGGATTTAACTATTAATGTTGATTTTACATGGAAAGCACTCAGATACCACACTTATGGGTGGCAATGTAAAATGCTAAGATAAATAAATCTCATTGAAAGACACTCCTTAATGCCTAAATCACTTTAGAAAACTTTATCCCTAATCTCACACGGAGCCAAATTGGGCTGTTTCATCTATAGTCACTATTGATATACAAACCAAGGTTATATTCCCAGCTCAGCCACTGAAGCCAGTGGGTGACCTTGGGCAAATCACTTAGTTTCCCTGTGCTTCATTTTTCTGTCTGTAAAAGGGGGATAATGACACTGCTTTAAAAAACCCAAATCACTATATAAGAGGTAGGTATTGTTATTTGATTACTCTAGCAGAGCTGTACTTTCTTATTAACTAAGGACAAGCAGGTGGGCATGGACAAAACAGTTTTTAGAGACTGCCTAGTCTTCAGTAGGGCATTGGAAAATATTTTGTGGGTGCACCTAGGAATTGTAGTTTCTGGACCCAAGGTCACAGAACCACCTAGGAACAAACTTCAACCACAAACTTGTGTAGCTACCTGCACTGAGCTAGATACAACATGACCTTTCCCTACCCCTTTCATCTGCCTCCACCAGCAAGTTTTGGCTTTCATAGCAAGATGAGCCTGAGCTTCAAATCAGAACTAAATTCAAGGGACCTTCAGGTCTGCCTTTCTAGCTTGGATCCATCTTCTTGAGAATGGCAGGTTCTATGAAGTCTGGATATGAATCCAGAGCTGAACTTCTCTAGAGTTTGAAAGGGATTTGGATCCTATTGGAGTCCACATCCAGTCATGGTGGGTGGGAGCCTGGCTTCTTACTTCAGACAGGACTCACCTCTAGAGATGAGGGAGAGGACTACTAGAATTCATCTTCTTGTCAAAGACACAGATCTGCTGATTTGGTGGAGAGCTTGTGAAAGAGGACAGGAAGTGGGTATCTAGCCCTTTTGTGGAGGTGATCTAAAATAGTTGCTAGGACCAGGCCTTACTAGGGAATTGCATGGGGAGCAAGAGAGAACTAGATTAAGAGTTGCTGGTTAGGAGCGGGGAACCTCCGTTGGTTGGAATGAGTTCAGAAAAAAGCTTTTGGATACCACCTCTTAACTTCAGTATTCTAATGCAGACTGAACCTCCAAACTTTCCACTCTCTGTTCTAACATCTGTAGAGCTATCGTAATTTGATGATTGTAGTAATAAGAAGTAGAAAGTTGTTCGACCTGGGTTTTAATATGCGAAGTCTGACTTTGCTATGGTAATTTGTTCTCTGTTTTCATAATTCTCAGAACATAAAGGCAAATGTTTTGATCTGACATTAAGTAGGTGATGAGCATGACAAGCGAGACTTAACTGATCTCTTTTGTATTTCAGTGTCATTGAAATGATTTACCTTTGGGTTAAATTGTAGGATAAAAACTGAGACCTTCCATGAGTTGTGGGGTTATTTTATTTTATGTTGTTATTGCAAAGCATGAGATTTCATAGAATTCTCTAGAATGGAGTGCAAATTGTCAATGATTTCTAAAGAAAAAATTGAATACAATGAAATGAAAGGCTGGTCTACTTTTGGAAGGTCTCCCTATATAACTGTCTGTTAGAGGAATGCAGTTTTTTGTTTTTTTAAACCAGTGTAAGCCCTAGTATGGATTCAATTATACCACTGTAAAGGTGCTTTGTACCCAGATATTTTATTGCCCTTCCTGAAAGAGAATATGGCCAGACCACCACTGTAATGTTTGCTGGTATAGCAATGCCTAGTAAGGGGGTGATTTTCTTTTTCTAAAGACATTTCTGTACTAACAAATGCCATTGTGTAGACACAGTTATACTGGCAAAAAAGATTGCTTTTGTCATAAGAGTTTGTCATTTAAAGCTTGGGGGAAGATGGGGGGAAGGAGGAAGCTTAAGCAAAATTGAGACAGGACATTCTTAATCTGAAATAAGTGTCCAGGCAAAGATTTATATTGAAATAACAAGAAGTTAGGTGCCTAACTCATTTAAGCATTTGTGTAAATCCCACCAGGTGCCTATATACATCATTAGGTGCATAACAATCTTTGTCAGTCTAGCCCTTAGGCTCCTAAGGCCCCAAAGTACTTTCAAAATGTTATCCTAAATCTATTAGTTCATTTGGTCACTTTGAATTGAATAAATGAACTTACAAGACAGTTTTGTCCCTTTTCCTTTTTAAAATAGGGAAGAAATTTGGAGAATTGTGCTCCAATACACTTGACATGTATCTCTTCATAGTGTGATACCTTGTGATGTGTATGATCATCAGCTGGAACAGCTTAATCCTTTTAAAGGGAGCACACAACTGCTGCATGCTTTCACACTTAACTGAAAGGGCATGTCTGGCTCCAAAATTCTTAGGGCAATGTTTGTAGTCCAGCTCTTGCGGAATCTGAAGCTGTATATGTCTGTCTTTATCAGAGCTCTCTCTATGTGTGCTTGAGGCATTAATGAGACAGGATATATTAAAATCAATGTAAATTACACACAAAAAAGTAAGTAATTTGTCCTTGTCAATCAAGGCTCTCAGCATTAGCATGATGTGAACATGCTATCTTCGCAGTCTTTATTTAAACTTTATGAATTTTCACGCAAGAATAGACTAAACAAATCCTTTGTGGAAGAAGAAGAAAACACTACTTTCTCTCCCCCGCTTCCCCCCATTTAATTAGATCTGTCTCTTTCGCTGGATGCCAGAGGTTAGAAATTCTTAATACCCTGGTAACGTCAGCAGGGGCGTCTTACTCTCCTGAAACCGATGGTCAGAAATCTGAACTCTGTGTCAGATAGTTGGCTGATAGAAATTGCTTTTGCTACTTGGATGATTTTTGCTACTTGGGTGCTAAGAATTTGTCTCGCTGTTTCTGTTGCAAAAAGAAAGTGTCTAATAAATTCCCCCACTTAATTGTGGATGACAATTTAGGGAGAGGAAGTAACTTGTGAGTGAGTGTTATCTGGTGGTTATGGTATGGTCTGGAAATTAGAACTCCTATGTTATGTTCTCAGCTCTGCAACTGACCTCCTGCCTGACTCTGGCAAAGTCACTTAACTTTCCTTTCCTCCATTTCCCTAGCTGTTAAAGGGCAATAATAGTATTTACCTTCCCCATAGCAGGGATAGTGAAGCTTAATTTATTAATTCCCAACTAAAAATTACATTAATTTAGAGTTAAGATTGAGTACGTATCAGTAATTTAAGGGTAAAAATGTTACAGGCATGTTGTAAATGTATACCAAGGTTAAGCAGTACAAATGCAGGAAACTTAGAGTTAAGGGTAAAATTAAAATAAATTCAAACTGGTAAAGAAATGCATAGTTAGGACACCTAAACAACCTTAACTCTGCTCTGTAGGGACACAATGAAATTAAACAAAAGTCAGTTCAGTCTAATCGGGAATGACAAAACATTATTCCGCAAGACATTAGTATGTAACGCTAAGTATGTGAACAAATCTTTATAGGACTGGAGCAATAGTTAATAATGTGTACTTCTTTTCCGTATCTGCTCCATGAAGGGTCTGGACCTGCACAACTTAGTTTCGTGAGTAGCCCCATTGACTTCTGGCCTCCTTAATTTCATCACTGATAATGGCAACCCAATGCTAGTGCTGTCATAAAACACCGTGCCTGATAAGTAGCATCAGATTAAAATGGGTTTCCTCTGCAGTCTGTTTAATGGCTTGAGCCTACTGCCTTTAGGATGAGGTTTGGGGTCTAGAAGCCAAAGATAGTGCAGGGTCTAAAGAAAGATCCTTTTTGGCAAAAGCTTCTACTGTTTCAGCTACCTCCCATCTCTCTCTGTGTCTCAGCTTTTCAAAGCTCTCTTGATTTCCTAAAGGTATATCCACTGTTTTATATGCTATGAAGAAAGACCTACCATCTCTTTCTCCCTCTCATTTACTTCTCAAACATGTAGGGCCAAATACACGTAGGGTGTAACTTTGCTGTAGATTACGGGGATGAATCTGACTCCTAATATAACTTTGCAGTTATGATAACTACAACTGATAGACTCTGTGATTATTTGTAGCCAGTGGTAAAACATCTGTGTTGTGTCTTCTCTTTCACATTGTAACTTCAATGCCATTTATGGTATGTTTGTACAGTGCCTAGCTGAATAGGTCCCCAGAATGATTGAGGCTGCTAAGTGTTCCTGCTATGTAAATGTTTTAATTAATAATAAGATATGTGTATGTAATTCCAGAAAAAAGAAACCTTAAAAAATATTTAAAAAATACGTAGTATATTTTTCTGGAGGATAGACACTCTCTCTACAGAGCTCTCTCGTTACAAGTGTAGACAGTAGGGATGACTCTGAACTGAAACTCCAAATCCAAACATTTCTGAAATTTGGGTGTTGTTTTGTTATCGATTTAGACACAACATTTGCTACTATCCTTAATCTCTTCCTGTGGGCTGAATGAAACTACAGACATGTTTGTGCATCCAAATTTTGAGATTCCGACACATAGCAGATAAGAGATTCTAATTTATATATTGCATTAGATTGGAAATGTAATCCCAAGGAATACTAATCTATATTGTTCTTGAATTCACCTGTAGATGGCAGTGTGGCAACACAATTGCTGCATGATGGACACCGCTCCTTAGAATACATCTAAATTACATTAAAATGAATAAATGAAGTCTAGTTCAAGTCAGCTGTGGAAAAATATAAGAAATAAATGCATTAAAAATATACAGATAATGTGGGTGAAATGCAGCTGATTTAACTAAATGAGAAGCTTTGTGGATGGTAAATTAAATTTTTATTACACCCAGCGTCCTTTTAATGTGGTGTAACAGCCATTTTGGTGAATGAATTACAATAAACATAAACAGTGGCCCTTTTCTGGCTGTGATTGGTTGTACGACACCACACAGTAGAACTTGGCATGGAAATAAAAGGAGTCAGAGTTACCTGAGTTCTCAAGGTTGTCTGAGCATCTATGTCTATGTGCTACAGTCCATCACCAGAGAGTCCTTATTTATTAAGCCAACCCTGAAATATTAAATTAATTTCCAGAGTGTTTTCTTCATTAATATTGAGATATTCTTTGAGGAAGGAAACAAAGAGGTCTTGTGCTTTATCCACAGCGCTAATAATAACATCCAGCTCTTATATAGCCCTTTTCATAAGTAGATCTCAAAGTGCTCTACAAAGGAAGTCAATAGCATGGCTATTTTTACAGGTGGGGCAATGGAGGCAGAGAATGGGGATGAGACTTGCCCATGGGTCAACCAGCCGGCTAGCAGCAGAGCCAGGATCAGGGCTGAAGTCTGCAGAGTTCTAGTCCAGTTGACCACTAGGCCACTCTGGCTCAGGAGATCTGGAGTTTGGTCTTATCTCTGTGTGTTGTTTTGAGGAGCCACTTCAGCAGTCAGTCTCTTTTAATTTCCTCTGTTATAAAAAAAGCAGACAATACTTCCCCACCTCACAGGATCGTTGTGAGATGTAGTCCACGAAGGACCAAATCCTGATCTTGTGGATGGCAATGGCAAACTTCCACCTGCTTTAGTAGAATCAGGAATCAGCTTCAAACACTCCTAGAAGGAGGGCTCTTCAGTAGGGCATAGGTTTGGGGGTTGTGCTGGATAATCAGCTGCATATGGCTCTCAGTGTGACACTGTGGCCAAGAGAGCTAATGTGATCCTGAGAGGCATAAACAGGAGAATCTCAAATAGGCGTAACCCCTCAACTTTATCGCTGTATTTGGCACTGGTCCGATCACTGATGGAATCCTGTGTCCAGTTCTGGTGCCTGCAGTTCAAGAAGGATGTTGATGAATTGGAGATTAAAGAATTAGAAAAGTTGCCTGATAGACTCAAGGAGTTCAATCTATTTACCTTACCAAAGAGAAGGTTAAGGGGGACTTGATTACAGTGTATAAATACCTGCATGGGGAAAAGATATTTAATAATGGGCTCTTCCATATAGTAGGGATACAATGTATAACACAGTTCAATGGCTTGAAGTGAAGCTAGACAAATTCAGCCCGAAAAGAAGGTGTGCATTTTAAACAGAGAGTGATTAACTTTTGAAACAGTTTACCAAGGGTTGTGGTGGATTCTCCATCACTGACCATCTTTAAATCCAGATTTGATGCTTTCCTAAAAGTTGTGTTCTAGGAATTATTTTGGGGACAGTTCTCTGGCCTGTGTTATACAGAAGGTCAGAAGCCCTCCTGGCATTAGCATCTATGTTATTCTTACCCTACAACCTTTGTTTAGAGATGTCCATGACAGGGTGAACTCCCCACTGGGGCCTCCTGCTGGCCATCTCCCGGATTAGCTTTGCTAGCTAGGGCACCCCCTGCTGTCACTACTTCTCCAGCATTTGCGTCACTCCCAGGATTGAGGTGTCCTCTTCAGTGACACAGCCCTCCTGCCGTGCCACACTCTGTTCCTCCCATTCTGGGGAACCTGCAGTCTGCTGTGTAGTCACTTGCCTTCGTGGCCACTGCAGCCAACTGTCTGGCCACTTCCCCAGTGGTGAGGTTGGGGCGGGCTAGGCCTGTTCATTACTCCTGGTCCCTGCCCAGAGACCCTGTAGATGGTAGCCACTTGCTGTGTCCTCTCCAATTCCTTAGTACCTTTCCTTGGGCCACTTCCCTGCGGCCCCAGCACCCTCTTTACCTTTGTCTCAGGGCCTCAGCCTACGAGTCTCTCCCACTGGCCAGGAGCTGTCCTTAGCTCCCCTGGTCCCTGCCTGTAGCTCTGCTCTGTCCTAGCTGCCCTAAGACTGCAAGGTAGCCAGTCCTCCCTCCTCAAGCTCCAGTGAGTGATTGCCTCTGCTCTGCTTTGACTGCAGCTCTTCTTATATGGGCCTGCTTGGCCTCAATTGGCTGCTCCTCACTGCTCCCGTCCTATTGGCTGCTTTCAGTGTGGCCTCGACAGAGGTGTATTAATTTCTTAGCGGCCAGTGTGAGACAGATGGCCCATCACAGTGTCTCTACCTCTGACTCAAATGCTGGTCTGAATGGAGGTGCTGGTATTTGACCACCCTTTCTTTCTCGGGGAGTGCCTTTACATAGTTGAATTTCCCATTTAGCAGCACAGGAAGCAGCTGCCAACCCACAAATCTGCCAATACTTTTACTGTTGCGTCTAATTTGAGACCCACTGGCAAAGCCCTCGAGTCCTTCAGATCATTGAGAATACAAAAGGTACAACATTAGATCAGCAAAGGAAATGCTGCATGATAATTTGGGAACCTGCATTTTCAGGTAGCTCCAGGTTATTGGGATTCTGAATGCAAAAACCACGATTGTGTTAAATGCGATGTTCTGGCTGAAAACAAGTTCCACCAATGGAGAATTCCCTCTAAATTTTGTAAGATTGTTTCTTCTCTTAGATTGAGTTCAACCTCCTGGATGCCTCCTGCCACTACAGTGCATGAAACAAGTAATTCAAGCTGTAGTTGTTGCATTCTTAATTATGGGCACTGTCAACAATAGCCACCCCATTAGAATGAGTTATTTATTTAGATTTATAATTACTAAAAATGCTCACAGCCCCCGAGCACACCATTAACAAAACAATTAAATCTCAGCAGCATTAAAATGATACAGGAATTCAGACAGCCAACCACCAACAAAAACTCATTTCTGTCCATCATATAAAAAACAAACCCTCAGGCTTCTCCTGTCAAACAGATATCATTGGCAGCATGTCCAGGAAGATCACCAAATTCAGGAAATTACATATCAAATTACACAACATTTTCTTTGAAGATTAAATTTGGGTGCCAGAGTAGCTTGAGCGCCAGCCTTTGCATCTAATTTGAAGCCAGAGTAGCTTGCTCTACTCTTTACCTATTTTTAAAATCACTGATCTAGCTGCCTAAGTATTTATGGATACCATAGGTGGTATTGTAGTATCTGAGCACTGTTAGGATTTAGCACCTTGGTGGAACACAAAATTTTAGGCTTCTGATGGACACACAAGACTCAGATCCTTCACTGTAGTAAATCAGCAGCAGTTCGACTATCATGTATCTACATCACTCTGCCGCATTTCAGTGGGTTTAAGATACTTTCACATCTGGAAGGAAAGTTATGTCCACTTTTTGGTGGTTGTGGATGCCGAGGACAAAAGACTTAATGACAGATGCCAGTCTCCCTGTTTACTAGATCAGGAAGCAGTTAAATTCTGAAGCTTTCACTCAGGGAGATTACCACTGACTTCATGGGAGTTTTGATTGGAGAGGGCTGCAGGACTCGGCCTCAGTTTTGCATGATCGAAGTTATTCCCAAACTAGCCTGTGATCCTTCAAATGGCTCAAAATCTCAGAATGTTCCCAAGTGCATTATAATCACGTCAAATATTACCAGTGCCTCACTGATTGATTGAAATCTCTTGTCTCCTGTTTCAAGAGGCTTGATTCAAACCTCCAACGAAAAGACCTTCTATTGTCTTGAAAGGGATTTGGGTCAGGCTCTCTTTCTCTGATCTAAACACTTCCTCTAATCTCACTGAATCTATCACCATGACATGCAGCTCTCTCTGTCTGTTTCATTTGTCGTGGTGTAATTTACTATTCAGAATATGGGAGAACAACATGCTCTTGATGATTTAGCTGAGCTTTACCTATTATTATATAATATTTTTGTTTAAATAATGGTAGTTTTTACTGAGATGCACCCTAAGTTCCCATCAACCCAGTCATGGAATTTCATCTGTGCAGGCAACATCGGCTGTAGGCTACAGGCTCCAACTTTCTCTGAGCTGGAGAACACTTGAATGATGATGCTGCAAAACTGGCTGAGTGCTGCAAGACATGGCAGCTTCTAGCGCCAGCAAGATAGTCTCTAGCACAACCGCCTCCACCATGCCAGAGGGAACTAAATATCATAATGAAACATGCCCAGTTTACCTAGACGTGACCCTTGACTGAACACTGACACACAAAAGCCACATGAGGAAGATAGCAGCGAAGGTCAAGACATGCAACAACCATCTCAGCAAACTGTCAGGTTCTCCAAGGGCAGTGGATGCTCCAAGCTCGGCCCTTGCCATCTTGTATTCAGTAGCACAGTACTGTGTGCCAGCCTGGAGTTAATTGGCACACACCAAACTTGTTGATATGCAACTCAATCCTTTCATGGATCCTTTCATGGATTCCAGTTCAGAGCCCACTGCTCCTCCCTTACATTACGGGAGAGATTGCAAGCTGCTTAAGAAGCTATGTGCCAACCCAAACTTGCCCTTGATAATCAACCTTTTTCGTTCACCAATTGCACGTCATTCATCACAACACCTACTGTGGTTGAGGCTGCCATGCCAGGATGTGACAGTGGAGTCCCTGAGGCAGGCAAATTGGTGCTTAATACCAGCCACCAGTTGGTTCCTCTTCACAGACCCTACTGCTCACCCATCCAGCTTCGACCTGCCACATCATCAGTGGGCCCTGCTTAACAGATTCCAGACTGGGCAAGGCCTCTGTGCAGCCAACCAGCACCGTTGGGGTCTTCACAACAATCCAAGCTGCAGCTGTAATGCAGATTAAACAACTATGCACAGTGTTGAGGTGTGCCCGCCAACTAAATACACTGGTGGGCTCTGAGAGCTCCACTTGGCCATTAAGAACGCTATTGTTTGGCTTGGGGAATAGGCAAAATCTAAATAAATAAATAGTGAGCTGCAAATAACTGGCAAACTGAAAACCATTTAAATCTCTTGCAAGATTTTCCAATTACTGTTTTCATCTTGGAAATCACTTAAAAAAAAGAGCCATGCTTTCATCAAGAACAATGGAGTAATAATAATAAATTACTGGTGGTTGTTATTTAGCCCATTTTTCTGAATTGCTCCACATATTTCTCCTACGTGTTAAAGACAAACAATTAGGCATGTGGGAGGTTTAGTCATTAAGGAATGTTTGTTTATTCCTGAATGTCAAAGCTTCAAATATACCCCAACTGCACTATCATTTCTGAGGCCATGAATAACAAGAATCATTCAGGACATCATCTGTGATCACAAAACTACAGCAAAATTTTGAAATGCAATATGTCGTTATCAACAGTCATGTCTACAGGCATCTAACTGACAGTGCTAATTGAAGTAGGAAGAGCTGGAAGATGAATTGCAGTTTTCTCTCCCTTACTCTTACTCTTGGATGCTGGCCGGGACTTTTAATGGCGGCCCATGTACAGCTGTCTGGCACAGAACGAGCATCCATGATATCAGCATAACTGCCAGACTGGATCAGACCAATGGTCCATCTAGTCCAATATCCTGTCTCCACCAGTGTACTGCATCAACTTCGGAGGACAGTGGAAGGAACATTGATGTAGGAAGTAGAGGGATAATCTCTGCCCCATTAAAGTCCCATCCTAATCCTTAATAGTTAGCAGCCAGGTTATTCCAGGGCATGAGGTTTTATATCCCCCTTCAAAACTGGCCTTATCATTAGTTGTTATAACTCTGGGTTTTTTTTATTATCCATATAATGTCCAGTCCCTCTTCGGATCTTACTGTGAATTATTTCACAGCGTAGATGGCACAGGACATCATGGACACAACTGCCTTGTGATTCTAAAACTCTGAATGTATAGAACTAAGCCATGGAGTAGTAATGATAATAAAAGCTGTTTATTATTAAGCCCATCTTTCTGAATTGCTCCATGTATGTCTCCTACATGTTAAAGACAAACAATTAGGCGTGTGGGAGGTTTAGTCATTAAGGAATGTTTGTTTATTCCTGAATGTCAAAGCTTCAAATATGCCCCAACTGCACTCTCATTTCTGGGGCTGTGAAAAATGAGCACCATTCAGGGCACCATTTGTGATCCCAAAGCCACAGCAAAATTTTGAAATGCAATATGCCAATATCAACAGTCTTGTCTAAAGGCAAGAGAGGGACATCTGTCTTTTTTATCTTTATTAACAAATTCATCAAATGTAACTGTTGGCTGGATAACGAGCAATTAATGGATATGTAATAGATAGAAGGGGGAAATACACACATTTGTCTTTGTCTGTTTGACTTCAAGGGTCTGATCCACAGAAGGAAATAGCTATGCAGACATCTTCCTGATCAGTAAGAATTTCTGTGTACTACAGAGATGGAACCATTAGACCACGTGTATGCAAATGCATGATGCTTCCATAATGGGTGCAGTTTAGAGAAGAAGGATGATCCAGTAGTAAGTGTGTTAATGTGGGACTTGGAAACCCTGGGTTCTGCTCCCCACTCCCCCACAGTCCTTCTGTGACCTCAGGCAAGTTGCTAAGGGTGGGATTCACAAAGTTACTTATGAGTCTAACTCCTATTTTCAAAAGTGAAATAGAAATCTTGTCTCACTGAAAGCAAATAGGACTTAGGCCCATAAGGACCAGATTTTCAAACGTATTTAGGCCCCTGAAGATGCAGATGGGCACCTAGTTGGATTTTCAGAAGTGCTTAAGAAGTTTAGGTGCCTAATTTCTATTTATTTCAATGGGAGTTAGGCACCTATCCACTACTTTTGAAAATGAAATGTAGGTTCCTAAGTCATGTAAACCCAGATCCTCACAGATATTTAGGTGCCTAACTTCCATTGAGTTCAATGGGAGTTAGGCACTTGAGTATCTTTGAGGATTTAGGCCTTAGCTGCTCTTGAAAATGTTAGCCATAGTCTCTGGTCCAGACTTTGAAAATCTCAAGGACCCTCGATATGTTTGAAAATCTCTCCATCTGTGTCCTCCGTTTCCCATCTGTAAAGTGTCCCCTTTTGCCTATCAGATACCACTAGGCGTTACTACTGCTACCATTTTTTAACAGCTATGCTAAACTAGAGACATAGATTCCTTTTGCTAAGTAGCAGTGGTCTAAGACCCTAACTCAGCAAAACACTCAGACCATGTGTTCAAGTCCCTTTGAAGTCAATTTTGTTTTATTCTATATAGGTTCCTATACCATGTCCATCACAACAGTATCTAAATGCCTTTCAGTCATTAGCAGCTTTTAGCAGCATGTCAGGTATTCTTTCATCCTTCTCAAACGGAAGAAGTATGTGCAGTGGAGTATCTGGTTGGGATTCTTTTAAAAGTATATCTATCACTCTATTGATTGCTTGCTATGTGTTTATGTAAGAGAAGGCAGGTCAAAGAAATGTGCTTTGTACGTAGGAACAGATGGTGGCAAGGTTTGGGATGGTTTTTAGTTCCTGTGAGAATTCACTCCACAGTCTTGGGCTGAGCCAGGCAAAGCTGTGTTTCGTGCATAGATAAACTTTGTCTTTATTGTAGAAAGATCCACTGTACCAGAGGAATGAAGCCGTCCAACATGGTCTTCATCCTGGAACTTTAGTTGTTCTTTTAGATACTCTAGGCCTGGGATGTGGAGTGCCTTGAAGATAAGGACAGAGATTTTGAACTTGATTTGATATTCAATAGAAAGCCAATGAGGGAGTGGAGGACAGGTTTGATGTGTTCCCAGTGGACAGTTTGCCAGATAGACTTCACTAGGCTTTGGATCACATCTTAAGCCTATGCTTATATCCATCGCTGTTCAGTAAGGAACTTAATTGCTTTACTGTGTCGGGGTCTAAGTGATAAGAAAAGTTTTGTTATGGAAGACTTGGCAAACATTCTTCTCTGTAACTCAGTTGCAGCTTTGTTGAGTGCTTCTTTAGCAGAAGTACGTTATAGAGTGAAAAATGGAAGTCAGTGCCTGGATTGAAACACAGCTGAATGGGATGATGGGTTGAATTTATGGGTTACTAGGAAAGGATTTCACACTCTTCCTTTCTCAGCAGAAGAAAACTTTTGACAGGATATTTTTATTTTCTCTAAGCTCAAGCGTACAATAACTTTGTACAGGCTGGTTTTATTTTCAGTTCTTTCTAGAGCTGGGGGGAAAAATTCCACCACTCCAAAAAGTCATGATAAACTTTGTCTATTTTTCATCAAAATTTTGAACTTTTAAATAAATGTTCCGTTTTGTTTTACTTCTACTCCACAAGCCCTCATTGAAATCTTTAGAGGTTAGTATGGTTTGAAAGGCAGCAGCTTGGAAAGACGTGTAGAATTTGGGCTGTCTTTTGAAATATTTAAAAAATCAATACTGAAGTCTCAGTTTTATTCCTATTTGTGGCAAAAGTACATTGATTCCGATGATGCAGCATTAGGGATTTCAACAAAAGCATCAGAAACCAGACTAATTTTCAGTTTTGCAAGCTATGCAATAGTTCTTTGCACGTGACGTCCCAAATATAATACTCCATTGAGTCTGTGCCGCTGATGAGAAGAGATTCCACTGAGATGTATTGTACCCTTTGTTCCCATCTCTTCAGGAGTTTTTATTTACTTTTAATTGAAAATGCAAGTGGAAAATAGGAGTGCCTGCAAATCCCCTGTGTGTGTGTTAGTTTTTAATATGCTCCAAGTGGGATGCAGTACCAACCAGAGAGTGTCTAGGGAACAAGTCAGTGAGAAGTGACATCTTTCAAGGTGCCTTTAAAAATACACTGAAGTGCTCCACTTCCCAAATAAAGAAAAAAAATTGTTACACTCTATAATTTGAAATTACTAAATAAAATTACATTTAACTAATTTAGGATTTTGCATATTTTTCTTGATCATCTGAATATTGGTTTTTTGTATGGCAGTATCTCTATGTGAAGATGCTTTGTAAGCCTTTGTTTGACATATTATGCTATTATGGAAATGTGACTGACAAAATCTCAGATGCTGACAGTTTATTGAGATTTGTCCTGTTATGCTGCAAAATATGAATCTTTCTTTGGTACTGTGCGTTTCTCTCTACCTAAAGAAAAGTTTTATTTCTATCTACAAGGATTGCCTCTTCCTCTGAGCTAGGTTCAGATGCCCTGACTCACGTTGGGGAGTAACTTGGGCCCTAATACAGAGAACACTGGTACATGTGCTTAACTTTAAGCACATGAGTAACTCCATTGATTTTGGGGCCTGACTCAGTGAGATTACTTGTGGAATGTAAGGTGCCATTGATTGTGAATGAACCTATAAGAATCTGGTCCAAATAATAATGATAAATATATTTGTATTATATGGATGTGCCCCAGTCATGTACCAGGACACTATAGTGCGATGCATTGTACAAACACATAACATAGATGCCCCAAAGAGATTGAAATCTGAAGACTAGCACAGTTCTGATCCTGATTAAGCCTCTAGATGTTACCACAGCACAGATAGTACAAATTAGAGCTGATGAATTTATTTTTATTATTTTCAAATATGATTTTTGTTGGTTTCCAATTTCTGCCAAGCATATTGTGACATTTGATTCCCTTGCTCATTTTTAGTCAGCTGTAAAAATATTGTTAGAATGTTACCTAAGAATTTTTTTTCTAATTATAATAGAGGTAATAGATATAATCCCATAGCAGAAAGTTCTAATTTGGAGCCAAATTCTGGTCCATTGTTGGAACCTGAATGTTAAACACATAGATGCTGAAAAGTGTCATTAATATGTGTCCAAATTATGGCAAATCCCAGCCTCAGAAAAGCCCAAGTCTTTTCCCTCCCCCAATTCCATCCCAAAAAATTATTCTTGCTGAGATCAGATAGAGCCTTGGCATGCTTGTTTTCTAGAATTTGAGAAGGTGCAAGAGCTAGTATATTCAAAAGAGCCCAGGAGCCAGGTGAACTTTGTAATTCATTTCTGCTATTTGCTTATGGGACCAGTTGCAGCCACAGCAACTGAATGAAGGACAACAGAATGAAATAATAGAATGGCAGCAGATGAACCAAACTGAAAAAAAAAAAACCACTGAAAGGGAAAGGAGCTTCCCTCCTTACTCTCTTCTCCCCTGCCCTGTCCCCTTCTCCTTCCTTCCCTTCCCTTTCCATTTATCTCATCCCCCACCCCTTCAAAATGAAACTAACATGCTATTTGCCACCATCACATTGTTCACTCTACTTATGTGTTCTAGCCCTTTCCTCCATACTGTGTCTGTCTTGTCTATTTAGATAGTATGCTCTTTGGAGCAGGGTCTATCTATTACCCTGTGTTTGTGCAGCACCTAGCACAATGGGACTCCATTTTTGGTTGCCCCTTAGGCATCACCATAATAAACATGATTAATAATAATTTATTTCTAGGCTTAACACTTCAGCTTCTTTTACTTGAGGATCAGAAAACAAAAATAGACCGTTATTGTAAAAGAGACACGATGAAACCCGAGGTGCTCAAAGTTTGGCCATTTTCACAACGCATTGCAAATTCCGAATTGGCCCCTGGCTTTGTGAAATTTACACCCTGAAATAGAACTATTGTCCATAAAAACAGGGCCCAATTTAAAGCAAAACTGCTGCTGTGAAATGGGTGAAGTTTGGGTGGGGACTTCAAAATGATGAAGAGAATGAAATAATTGATTTGCTAGCTGCCTGAGTTCAAGTCCACCCAATCCCCTCTGTCCGAGCCTGGGCAGCTAGCCTAAGCCACTGCCGGGCTGAAACGTTCACACTGTTGTTCGTAGTGTGCTAGCTCAAGCTGAGCTAGCATGCATAAGATTGGCATCTCATTGTGCTAGGCCCTGTACAAATTCCTGTAATGGAGCAGGTATGCTCGGCATCATACATGCGCACCAACAAATGGGTCTGGAAGGTGAACATTCTAACTAGTGTGTGCTGTCATGATGCATAATTAGTGCTGCCAGAGGACAATAATCTCCTGCTATGCAGGAAACTGACCCAAGTCATAGGGTCCGTTTGGAGGGGAAGAAAAAAGGTAGAAGGAAAGGTTCGGCGGAAAGTCAATTGAAATAAGCAAGTTAGGATGTTCAGCCATTGGCACGTAAGATGGTCAAAGACTAGACATTCACCTTCACTCATTCAGTCTTTAAATGAGCTTCCATTCCTCAGCCTTTGCAGCTATTTGCATTCACAAACTCTGTTGCTTTGTTTGCATATAATGTTACTGTTCTCCATTCAGGTCTTTGTTTAAGGGAAAGTATCTGTGCTCAGCTGTTTTTTAGGTCTTGTCTTCACTGTATAAAAGCTCTCTTTTAGCAGTGATGACAGGGTCTCCGCTCTCTTTATGGAAATTTCATATGGAAATATTTCTAATGGCTGCAATGTCCAGCAGCGCTAGGATAATCAAGCTCTGGTTAGCTGGTAACATTAAATAACCACGTCCCTGTTCAAGAGGGAGGGAGAGGTGCAGAGATTTCATTTCTGTTCTTCCTCCTCTCTTCCTCCTCTCCAGACTCACAGTGAGCCATAGTTCTTAAGTTGACAAATCCCTGTATTAATCGTAGTTTTCCTGACTGAAGGTAATTACAGTATAAATTGTCACTTTGGCATGTCACATTCTTTGTGGTGTGTTGAATAATGAATTTAACATATTGTCAGGAAGTACCTGCTCCTTGCCAAATATTTGAAATCATATCAATTTGTTGTATACTTTAAGAAATTGTTGCCCGTCCATGTCTTGGGAAACTATTTGATGGCCTTGTACAAGCCACCATCACTGCAGATAAACCAGAGCAAGGTGGATGAGACGTTCTTGGAAACAAGAAGTTGAACGGTCCTATACAATGAAAGGAGTTAGATTATTTTTGGACCTACCGTCTTCTTCTCACCTTCTATCTGTGACTTCTGAAGCTACCCAGAGTAGAGAGGAAGAGTACCCTGGTGGATCAGTCACTGGACTGGGACTCAGGAGACCTGTATTCTATTCCTTGCTTTGCCACAGACTCCCTTTTTGACTCCTGTCAAGTCACTTCTATCTCTGTGCCTCAATTCCTTATCTTATAAAATGGGGACGATGATCCTCCCCCTCTCTTGCCTTTGTCTTTGTATCGTCTATTTAGATTTCAACTCTTCAAGAGCGGGGACTGTTCCTTACTATATTTCTGCTCAGAGCCTAGTACAATGGGGCCCAGAGTTTGCTTGCAGCCTCCAGCCATTACTGTCCTATAAACAATAATAGCTAATAAACCAGAACTAGAGTGTAGTTGAAGTAAGCTCTGTGTTTCGAATCTAAACTTTCCCTAGATTTGGTGATGGTCAATTCTGCCCCATCATAGAGACCAGGGCCAGTTGCAAGAGTTGCATCTAATTCTGATCTTCTTCCACATCCAGTATGGATGAGGGAGTTGTGATTTGAATGTGGATCTTTGATTGTTCCCTGGTATCATTTCCCTGACGTAATGCTTTGTCCAGTTTAGTTTTAAATATCTCAGGTGCAGTGGCACAAGAGCCAAGAAACAGCTGAAAACAGAGGAGTTTGAATGGGCCTGAGGGGCAGTGGGTGAGTTTTGTGGAGTTGTGTGTCTTTGTTTTTGTTTTGCTTTGTTTCATTTTCCCCCTTCAGTTTGCAGGAGCTGGTGCTGGGTGATGTGCTGAGATCAGCTGACCCTAATTAGCGGGTGGGGCTTCCCTAATCAGAGGCCCTATAAAGGCAATCAGTAAGCAGCACAGGAGCCAACAAACAGCTGAAAACAGGAGTTTGAGTGGAGTTTGTTTGGAGAGAGAGTGTGTGCTATTCTGGTATTGTTGGGGTGCTCATTAGGGTTTTTGGTGGGTTTTTTTGTTTTTGTGGCTCTCACTGACAGGAACTATGACAGATGTAGAGGCGGTAGTGGTAGTCACTCAAGTAGTGGAAGGCACAATGAAGATGATTGGATGTGGATCTGTGGGATGTATATGATCCTGGAGGGGCTACCTCAAATGAGCTTCATTTATCTGAAGTGCCACCTCATGGATCTGATGGAAGAGAAGACTCCAGGGTTGGAGATGCAGGTGAAAACGCTGGCTGAGTTTAGAAGGGGGTTCGAGTAGATGATGGAGCAAAGGAACGAGGAGGCTGAAGGGAAAAACCCAGACCTGCAGATGGAGGCAGAACCCATGAACTCTGAGGGGACAATGCTGGGTGAGGAAAGTGGCCAGTGGAAGTATGTGACCGCGAGAACCTGGCAGAAGAAAAGCCAGGCTAGTGAAGGAGAAATGGAGTTCAGAAATAGGTTTGTGGAGTTGGAAAATGAAGAAGGGGCACTGTAGGTGGTTGCTGAAGGTGGGAGGGCAAGGAAGAAGAGAAAAACAGCTAGTCCTAGGCAAAGAGTGGATGGAGCCAATGGAGATACTACCAAATAAGATCCCCAATAGGTTACAAGAAGGGTTGCAGAGGATTGCAAAGGAGAATAGTAGATGAGATGACTTGCAGCCAGAAAACGGGATAGGCCAGAGAATCGCACCGTTACCAGGAAAAGGCAGGTCTACGTGATTAGGGACTCCCTGCTGAGAAGAACAGACAGGCTTGTAACCAGAGCTGTTCCAGAAAACAGAAGGGTGTGCTTTTTGCCAGATGCTAAGATGTGGGATGTGGACCTGAGGCTGAAGAGGATCCTAATGGGAGCGGGAAAGAATCCACTGATTGTCCTTCATATGGGTACAAATGATAGAGCTAGAGTCTCGCTGGAACGTATCAAAGGAGACTATGCCAGGCTGGGGAAGACTCTAAAGGAAATCGAGGCTCAGGTGATCTTCAGTGGGATTCTGCCTGACCCTAGAGGAGGACAACAAAGGCATGACGAGATTCTGATGATCAACAGGTGGCTCAGGCAGTGGTGCTATATTGAGGGCTTTGGATGTATGGTTACTGAGAGGTGCTCATGGACAGAGGACTGTTCTCTTGGGATGGACTTCACCTGAGTAGGGAGGGAAATGCACTTCTAGGATGGAGGCTGGCACAACTGAATAAGAGAGCTTTAAACTAGGGAGTTAGGGAGGTGGTTGGGAGATGCCCAGGTAATCTCCATGCCTGATCTTCAGCGTTGAGAGGGAGGAAAATGAAGTAAGGAAGGATGCAGCAGTGGGGAGCAGAATGGCCATTAAGAGGAAGGGTAGTGTAGATAGCAGCCTAAATAAGCGATATTGGCAGTAGAATGACTGTGCCAAAGCAGGTAAGGAATGCAAGCGAAGCCAAACAGCAAAACTGAAGATGTTTATATACCAATGCGAAGAGTAACAAAATGTAACTGGGTAACAAAATGGAGGAACTAGAGATACTGGTAGAGGAAGTGAAATCAGATATTATAGAGATAACAGAAACATGGTGGAATAGTAGTCACAACTGGTCTACAAGTATTGAAGAGTATGTGCAGTTTAGAAAAGGCAGATATAAAGGCAAAGGTGGTGAAGTAACATTGTATATCAATGATGAGGTAGACTGTAAAGAAATTAGAAGTGATGGAATTGATAAGACAGAGTCTGTCTGGGTAAAAATCACATTGGGGAAGAAAACTACTAAAGTTTCCCCTGAGATAGTGATTGGAGTGTGCTACAGACCACCAGGATCTGATCTGCACATGGAAAGAGACCTCTTGAAGGCTTTTAATGAAGTAAAGACTACTGGGAACTGTGTGATTATGGGAGGCTTTAACTTCCTAGATATAGACTGGGGGACAAGTGCTAATAGTAATAATAGGGCCCAGATTTTCCTGGTTGTGAAAGCTGATGAATTCCTTCACCAAATAATTACTGAACCAACAAGAGGGGATGCCATTTTAGATTTGATATTGGTCAGTAGTGAGGACCTCATAGAAGAATTGGCTGTAGGGGACAACCTTGGTCCGAGAAACCATGAGCTCATTCAGTTAAAACTAAATGGAAGTGTAAACAAATAGATCTGTGACTAATGTCTTTAACTTCAAAAGGGCTAACTTAAAAAAATGAAGGGAATTAGTTGGGACTGGACTGAAGAACTCATGGATGTAAAAGTGAAGGAGACTTGGAATGACTTCAAGTCTGTATCCCAAGGGAAGGGAAAAAAATTCCTAGGCAAGAGTTGTAGACCGAGCTGGATGGGCAGGTATCTCAGACAGGTGATTGAGAGAATGCAGAAAGCCTACAAGGAGTGGAAGATTGGAGGGATCGGCAAGGAAAGCTAGCTCTTGGACGTCAGAACGTGTAGAGAGACAGTGAAAAAGACCAAAAGCCAAGTAGAGTGGGACCTTACAAAGGGAATTAAAACCAATAGTTTTCTAACAGACCTGTTAGTTTGACCTCAGTAGCATGCAAGATCTTCGAAAAAAATTTGAAAGTTGTTAAGGACGTCGAGGTTAATGGTCATTGGGATAAAATACAGCATGGCTTTACAAAAGGTAGATTGTGCCAGACCGACCTGATCTCCTTTTTTGAGAATATAACAGACTTTTTAGATGAAGGGAATGCAGTGGATCTAATTTACCTAGATTTCAGTAAGGCTTTTGATACGGTTCCACGTAAGGAATTATTTAATTAAATTGGAAAAGATGGGGATTAATATGAAAACTGAGAGGTGGATAAGGAACTGGTTAAAGGGGAGACTACAATAGGTCATACTGAAAGGTGAACTGTCATGCTGGAGGGAGGTTACTAGTGGATTTGCTCATGGATCAGTTTTGGGACAGATCTTATTTAATGTCTTTATTACTGACCTCTGCACAAAAAAGTGTGAATGCGCTCATAAAGTTTGCAGATGACACAAAGTTGGAAGGTATTGCCAATACAGAGAAGGATGGGATATCAAAGGAAGATCTGGGTGACCTAGTAAACTGGATTAATAGAAATAGGATGAAATTTAATAGTGGAAAGTGCAAGGTCCTGCATTTAGGGACTAATAACAAGAATTTCTGCTATAAGCTGGGGATGTATCAGTTGCAAGTGACAGAGGAGGAGAAGGACCTGGTCTTATTGGTTGATCACAGGATGACTGTGAGCCACTAATGTGATGTGGCTGTTGAAAAAGCTAATGTAGTCCTTGGATGAATCAGACGAGGTATTTCCAGTAGGGATAAGGAGGTGCTAGTGCCATTAAATGGGGCACTGGTGAGACCTCATCTGGAATAGTGTGTGCAGTTCTGGTCCCCCATGTTTAAGAAAGATGAATTCAAACTGGAACAGGTGCAGAGAGGGGCTACTAGGATGATCTGTGGAATGGAAAACTTACCTTATGAGAGGAGACTCAAAGAGTTTGGCTTGTTTAGCCTAATCAAAAGACTGTTAAGGGGAGATAGGATTGCTCTCTATAAATACATCAGAGGAATAAATACCAGGGAAGGAGAGGAATTACTTAAGTTCAGTGTCAATGTGGACACAAGAACTAATGGATATAAACTGGCCATCAGGAAGTTTAGACTTGAGATTAGATGCAGGTTTCTAACCATCAGAGGAGTGAAGTTCTGGAATAGCCTTCCAAGGGGAGCAGTGGGGGCAAAAAACCTAGCTGGTGTCAAACTGAGATTGATAGATTTATGGAGGGGATGGTATGATGGGACAGCCTAGTTTGGCAATTGACTGATCTTTGACTACTGGTGGTAGATATGCCGGTGGCCTGAGAAGGGATGTTAGATGGGTGGGTTGTGAGTTATTACAGAGAATTCTTTCTTGGGTGTCTGGCTGGTGAGTCTTGCCCACATGCTCAAGGTTTAACTGATCACCATATTTGGGGCCGGGAAGGAATTTTCTCCCAGGGCAGACTGGCAAAGGCTCTGGGGTTTTTGCTTTCCACTGTATCATGGGTCACAGCTCACTTGCTGGTGGATTCTGTGTACATTGAAGTCTTTAAACCATGATTTGAGGACTTTAATAACTCAGTCATAGCTCAGGAGTGGGTGGGTGAGGTTCTGTGGCCTGCGTTCTGCAGGAGGTCAGACTAGATGATCATATCGGTTCCTTCTGACCTTAGAATCAATGAATCTATGAGGTGAGTCAGCTCCCTCCACTGCCTTTAGATGGTTACTCCACAGTTGGCTGCAATAAATAGACCAGTAAAATTGAGTGTTCTCTGACATCCAAATGAAATACACTTTTGCATAACTGCATCCTAATACATCTCCCATTTGGTACTCCAAATAATTTTCCTCTCTCAGATACTTGTAGTCAGCTATCATTTGCCCACACTTAGTCTCTATTAATAGAGCTTAATGAATTCATCCATCCAGCCCCTTAAATACTGATTCAGCAATTCAGCATGACTCAAGCAACTGCTTTAAGTTAAGCATGCACTTAAGTACTTTGCTGAATTGAACACTTTACCATTTCTATCGCTCGACTCTGATTTCCTTACATGGAACACAGAACTCCTGTGACGATAATGTGGCTCTGAAAACAATATTAAAGGAGCCACATTTACTATATAAAGATTTGATGCCTGATAACCTAACAATGGGCCTGTAAAGTGGGGCTCAAAAGTTCTTTATAATGTATTTCCCCTTCCCTGAGTATGAACTGAACAGCTGGGACTCTATGTAGTAATGTCACTCAGGGGAAAAAAGTAATATTGTTGGGGGGAAAAAAGAAAATGGATATTCAGTAACTAAAATGGTCTCATTTGGACTTAAGTTAATTTTTAAAGTAAATACAGAAAGGACCTCAACCATCTGCCTACAGCTGTGTTTCTATTTCTAAGACTTTATTTTGCATTATAATATTCTGGCAGTACTAAGGAGTCCAAGACTATATGCCCCTGTAGAAAAAATATGAGGAGTGTAGGAGCAAGTCAGCTCCTATTTTAGCTGGACAGTATGCTGTTGGAGGCACTAGACAAATTAACTGTATTCAGTCACACACACAAACAAAAAATTAGCTGGCTACTCTGTTAATCACCTGCATGTGAATTAATCTGAGCAATTTTATAATCTCTTCGCTCATTGCCAAGTGTGCAACGTAGAGTGTGGCAACTCTTGGTTTACACATGTCCTAAGCTTGTCATCCAGCACCCATGGAGAGTGGAAATGCCAGCTGGAATAATGTGGCAAACTTCCTCTTTAAGGCATGTCATCAGCTTTCACTCTAGTCATGCTCTGTTTCTTAGACAAAGCTCTTCTGCTGCCTAGAGCTTTGGAAAGGGTAGTGAAATGTTCATAATGGGCTTCGTTACAAGGGAAAATAGGCAGGCAATGTCATTTCCCTCCCTGCATTTAGATGTAGATGACTAGTTTGTGATTAAAGGTCTCACACCACTGTTTTGTGAAGTTAGATATTAGCCTTGTGTCTTGGGGCAAATTTCAATTTCGTTACCTTGTTTTAATTCCCTTTCAGCAGCCCCAACTATGATCAGAACCCCATTTTTGTAGGAACTGTAGAAGTACCTACTGAGAGACACTCTCTCCCTTGAAGTGCTTACAAAGCATGGGAAAAAGGAAGAATTTTTTTTTACTCCCACTGTACAGTCACATTGTGCAAAGGGTCCCACTATAGGGCCAATAACTTGGGGTGGACTCGCCTCTGCCTACTCCTATGGCTCAGCTCACTTCTGAATCCTCTCCGTTGACTTAATTAGGAACCCATAATAATGTTTATGGCACATCAGCTCTACTTGGGCACATTGGTTGGCTGTATAATTGCACATTTGTTTCTATTGAGTTCTAAAGTGTTTTTCCCCCAGTGGTTAATTGAAATGCAAAACTCTGTTCTGAAAGGAAATAAAAGTAAGATACTTAGTTATGAGGGGCCTGGGCAACTCGTGGTAATGCCAAGTGCCCTCAGAATCTGATTCAGGGAAGCCTCTGTGACACAGGAACCTCTTGGTGCCAATGGCAAAGGGGTGCATAAGGGTTACACCAGAGAGGTGTAAATTGTAGAGCATTCTAAAGTGTTGCACACTTACTCCCCCATGTTGACCCTGCTGACACACACTAAAAGGCCCCTAGTGTGCATTAATGTAATACTGTTTCAAACCAGATTACCTCAATAAACAGTCAGAGCTCAACATGCTAACATGTTCTACAGAGCACACCCCTCTGGTGTGCATTACCACACCATGCCCTAAGTCTCTTGAAAGTGGGACCCAGGCACTTACATTTTGCACTGCTGTAAGAACAACACTGGACTGTGGAAGCTCACGGATCATGGATCACACTAGACGATTGGGGAGAAGAAGAAATTAAGATATTAAAAGGAACAGCAAGTTTCCTTCCTTGATTATGCAGTGAGCTGACCTATGAAGCCATTTATCTTGTGTTTATGTTGAACCAACCAACCAGAGAACTATGTTCAGAATAAAGCTCTTTGATCTTGCATTCAGAGTCTACCAGTCCTTAGAGTTAAGGGTGGAATCTGTGCCTTAAATCTGAATGTCTTTACTTTGACTGTGGAAGTTGCTGGAAAGCCATTGTTTTGTATGTCATTAGTCTTTGTAGCTGTTTCTGCTGTGTACTGGAAACATCAACTAAGTAAGGTTTTTTTCCACTTCCCTACCTATTTCCTTCCAGTAGACTCTGTGTTTTTACTCATTAACTCACAGCGCAGTTAAAATGTGACTACAAACAAGCCAGATGGGGTTAAGGTCACAGAACAGGGTACATTCAAATGTGTGAAGCAATCTGTTTAGTGCTAATTAGAATATTAATACTGGGTGTTATTGTGCTCTTTACTTCTGTGCTTCAGACTTCCAGAACAAAGGGACGCAAAGTAAGAAGCAGTTAGAACTGTCCATGGTATTTGTCGTACAGGACTGCTCGAATGTACAAGGACAGGAGAGGATCTGGCTGAGTTTGTCAAGCCTCCAGAAATTCTCTATGAGAAGCATTACACTATGTCAAAGCGGGAAAAAATAGAGAGAGATGAAATTAAAATGCTAATTGATTTGGCAAGAAATATCCTCCATTCCTTGTTAGCTGCTACTGCCACAAGCAAAGTGCAATTTGCAAACTGTGTTTAACCCTTCTTTGAATTCCTAGGTGAGAGATTACACCTGGGAATTATGAGAATCAGCGAATTGCTGCTGTCACCAATGCCACTTTGCTCCAGCAGTGTAAAAGCAGAGCTTCCTGAGTGGCAGTGGGAGCCTTCTGTGAGACATCAGGGATCCTCCAGGGTTTGGGATAATCCGAGTGAGACAAAAAGATCCAGAGAGACAGAGATGTACGCACACTGAGACAGACAGACAGACACACACACACACACACACACACACTTCAGCACCAATAATTGTGGTGTGAGAGAGAGAGAGAGAGAAGTGGAAATGGGGACCCCATGCAAGGCCAAGACAAAGAGAGCAGATCTGCAGGTGACATGTAAAAGAGAAATGCAGGCATGCTTACAGGGCTCTGTAACTGCGTCTGGCCTAGAATTCCACCCCAGGTTATCAGCAACAGGATCCCAATTCTCTTGTTTCTGACGCCTTTGATGGAATTATAGGTTAATGGTTCAGTTGTTAGTTCCGTATGGCTGCCCTCCTGCTCCTGCTGAAGTCAATGGCAAAACTTCTGTTGGCTTCTATGGTGCAGGGTCAGACTATCTCTATCATGTGGTTGATGACAATAGTTTATCACAAGCCAGACTTCGATGGTGCTTAGTTACCAATGTATAAGGTGCCTTAGAGATACACAAGAGCCATAATTCTCCTGAACTGACAGAATGTTGAATTTGTGGCTCTTTTGTGCATATCCAAACTGTTAGTAACTCGAGCTTTCCTAGGAACCTCCGGATCAAGGCTGGGATTGTCAGAAGGACCACAGGTACCGATGGTAAAATTTTGGAAAGTGTCAATGTCAACTTAGTTCCCTTGAGAATTAGGCTTCTGAAGGCCTTAAATGCTTTTGAAAATGTTACCCTAGATCCTTTAATTTTCACTTTGCTTTGCCTTTTGTTTCTGTTTCTAATAGTAATTACTTTTGTTATCTGAAGGCTTTGAAAAACAGAAACAGTCCTGAATATAAAATGACTTCACAGAATTTGCAAAGTGTAAAATTCAGGTAATGCCTGCTGGGTCTCTCTGTAGGTTTGTGAGCAATAATTAGCTAAGAATTGACATGCTCTTTCCATGTTTAGGGGGAGATTTTTTTTTCCCCCAGAGGCAAAGATGGCATTTAGGTGCCGAACTCCCTAAAAGTTGAAAGGGGCTGTATGCTGTTTGTGCCTGTGAAAATCTCCTTGTGAAGCACAAAAGGTCTGATCGAGCAGCTGTGACATATAGCCATTGATGTCAGTGGTGCAGGATTGAGCCCTACATGTCACTGCACATTGCAGCCCCCATTGTGTAGACATGGTTTATACCAGCACAGCCTGATCTGGGTAAGTTGTCTCAGTGCTAATGCTGATACATCAGTGCCCCTGGTGTCTAGGTGTTTTCACTCATTCAGCTATATTGGTGGCTGAAATCTCAGAATAGACTAGGCCTCTGATTGCTAAATAAAGTTGTAAGATAAATAATTGTGACCAATATTTTCAAATGCGGTTAGAGATTTTTGGATCCTCAATTTTGAGGTGCCCAACTTGAAGCCCTTTAAAGGGGTGTGATTTGTAGACTGTAGGAGCTCAGTGTTGTTTGAAAATCAGGCTCCTAGGTTGTCTCCAGTTGGGCATCTAAAATCAGCAGTCATTTTTGAAAACCACTGTCTGTGTGTTTTTGGTACGATATTGATCAGCATGGTATGTACGTAATACTTTCCCTTTAAGAATAAATAATTCCCAACAGCTTCCTTTGTTAACAGGGATCATCAGGTTGCTCAAGGACAGCACACAGTGGTGGAACACCACGGCAAATTTTTAAAAAATTGACAATTTCCTGCTTATCAGGCTTGGATTTGCCCGATGAATCACTCTTGCTTCTGAACTTTCTGGAGCTATTTGTAGGCATTTAGACAATGTCCTTACTGATGCATTTGAAAATTGTCAAGGGCCAGTTTGGCATGGCCTCCCTGGTATCTGCCATTGGCCTCTAACTTAGCAATAAGATAAATGTCATCAACTTCAGAAGTAATTAGGACGGTTGACTTTTTCATGTACATAATATATCTCAGACAAGACATGAAATCCTTAGCATTTTCATACCTTTGCCATTCTTTCTTCAGACAAACATCTGGATTAAGCAAACCCTCTGGATAATTTATCATTGTAGCCATATTTTGAACAATACATGCCTTGCTTCACATTTTTTATTTACTTCTTAACATCATTTACACATGTTGTTAACACTGGAATGTCCTATTTTTCATCCTTTATTAGATTTTTGTTTTAATGCTTCATAACACCAAATCCTTATTTATATTTCCTCAATTAAGAAGACAGAGCTGATGTTGTTGTTGTTGTTGTATAAATCTGCAGAGGCCACTATAATTAGGCCCCATGGGGTGGCTGCAAACAATAAAATTTCGTTAAATGATCAGCGCGAGAATAGTCTTGAAACATTTATTTTATTTCGTCTGTAATTTTATGTTATGACATTGTATAAATTCCATTCCTAAAGCCACAGCGAGATCGCAGCTCTTCCTGGTGAGTTTTCCTCCCATCCCAGTGTCTAATAATTTTGCTGATTATCATGAACCTGTAATCAAGAAGAGCCAAAGGTTCACAGGGTTTAAAACTGAAATGACAAAGCAGGCCAGGGTAATGCAGTAAAAGGTGCCATAAAGATGGACAGGTGAGTGTGAAGACACATCATGGGTTGTTAGTTAGATCCCTCATGACTCCCATCTATCCAGATGAGTGTGCCAAGTAGGCAGATGTTTTATTTCTCTAGCGCTCCGTGTGGTACAGCTGTCGTCTCAACCCTGGAAATATCAGCTTCTAAGATTAATGATGGAATCCAAGGTTGAATGTAAAGATATTGTCTGAATGTACACTGGAAATGGCTGGGTAATGAAGATGAGCCAAAGAATTGATTAAAAGGAATACAAGGATGTCTGTAGGTATTGAGACATGCTTGTTACCATGGAATCAGAGCACCTATGTCATTGTCTCAATGTTCCCATTTTGTTTAGGTTTTTACAGTTTGCCTTTTGCTCTAGTATCTGAGCACCTCAGATCAAAGTTGAAGCCCAGCTGTAGGGATGAGACAGAACCAAGATGGGGTATAGAAGTAACCCTGAGCTTTGAGAAAGCTGAGGCCCAGCTTCCAATATGAATGCTACAGCTCACTACTACTGTCTCTCTCACAAGGTTTGAATCACCCATTAGAAGCTCAGCCTACGTCTATCATGCTGGTTTTTACTTGCAGCTGTCTTGAGGGCCTGAGTCAGTGCCCAGTGGAGTCAATGGAATGACTCTTAGTGACTTCAGCGTGCTTTGAATTGAGCCCTCTCGATTTAAGCTGAATCCAGAGCATTGTAATAACAAACTGTAAAATATGAAGTCAGTGCAAGCCTAATGACTCCATCCAACTCTAGATCTTTGCTGCAGCTTTTCTGTAGAGTTGGATAGCACAGATCACAAAGACCCTAATCTGAATCCCAGGGACTTTGGTGGGAGTTGGATCAAGCCAAAAATGCTGAATGGCGCGGGAGAACTGCTCTAGTGAATAAGGGTTATGGGATTAGGTCCACACATTTCTTCGTAAAATGGAGATCTAAGCTGGAAGTTCAGCTTTGCACTCGATTGGTTCTGCTTTTGTTTAGCAGACCATAAATAATTTGTTTACATAGATAGCTTTTCATCTTCAACAGCGAATCACAACTGGGGTTCTCCAGGGATCAATCCCTGCTCCGTTTGTTGCTTTTCATTTATGTACCAGGCTTGGGTGATTTAGTTCATCAGTGCTTCTATCATAGTTTTGAGGCATCTGTTTTATGTGCTTTATCGTACTTAGAGGCTATTATTAAAGTGTATGTTATGAATGTTATGACTGTGTCTAACCTACGAAAGTTGAACTAGCATGAATAATAAAATAGATGTTATGATCCACTCCACAGTAGCATCAGGGAATAGAATCCTAGACCATCAGGGCTAAAAATACATGCCTATTGCTTGAGCTGACAGGCTTAAGTACTGTAACTGGCAGTAATAGTTGGCTTTATTCCTCCATGTGGAACAGTCTCTAGGTGGAGACAGAATCACAAATACCTCAGCACTGTTTTACATGAACATATGTTAGAATTGTGCAAAACCTTTGTAGTAAAACCTGAAAACAGAGAAACCTGATTTCGAGTTTTCTTATAAACTCAGAAGTCTGGGAAGTCTTGCAAAAGGGTTTTCTGGAGCTTGTGAACTTTGAGGGTGAGCCCAGGTTGGGGTCTGGGTGAGCACAGGGCTGGGTTGTGGATCCAGGTGAGAACTGATGTGGTTTAGTGAAGTTTTGTCCCCCAGCCATTGGTGGTTTTTGACAACCTGAAAGTCAAAGGGTGACTAAGGAGGAAAAGAGTTGAATCAAAACCAGGAATGAGCTCAAGCCACAAGGATATTTAGCGTGTTCTGAGACCTTAGAAATGAGCACTTTGCAAATGAAAATGTTTTATTCATATAGCAATATGCTGTATTTATGTATCTTTTGCTCCAGTGGACAGGTATATCACCACTTTCCTCCATTGGATGGAAAGTTTTAGCCCTGTGTGGTTTTAGTTCCCGCTTGTGGTCTGCGAGCATGTGTAATGGCTGCCATCTTGCCAACACCAGAGATTGAACCAGGTAGGTCTATAGCAAAAAGCATGAGCTTAAGCCAGCGGTTCCCAAACACTTTCCCTGCATGACCCCATTTTCAGATGTGGTGTTTACCACTATCCCAGATGGCATGGAAGTTGCCATTTAAAGATGGTGTCTGCACAGCAGTGTGACCTCCCACGCACTGTATTTGCAAGGTCATGCTGCAAGGAGGATGCCATTTTCCTCTGGATTGCATGAGCTTGCACACGTATGGTGCGTGCAAGGTCATGCAGCACGGAGAGTGCCATTTTGTAGAGCATAATAGCTTCTCCCATGTGACGTGACATCGTGCATACGGTGTGTGTGTGAGGTCACACTGTGTGGAGGAGGCCATTTTCTAAAATGACAGTCTTTGCAGACTCAGGATTGCTGTGACCCCATCTGCTGATGAAGCAACTGCACTTGGGGTCATAACTCACAGTTTGGGAATTGCTGGTGTAAGCTAAAGAACCAGGCTCCCTAGCAGAAAGCTGTGACAAACTCTCATCCTCTGTGGATCAGGCACAGAGGGTGACACACAGCACACCCTGTCCAGTGAGTTACAGATGCACATGTGAGAGAGAGCTTATGTTGCCTCCTAATGGCTAAATGTTTCATGCAACAATCCTGAAATTCTAAAATGTGTGTTGACTGATTGAGTTTGTCAATGTATATTCTATTCTGTATTGGTTCTTATATCACTGTCATCAACACAGTATCTGAGCACATTCAAGTAGGGCATGAAGTATTGTGTGTTCTCTCATGTGCTGCCCAGGGGGAGAAGTGTGTGCAAATGGAGTGTTTTGTTTGAGAATACTTTTATAGTATATGCAAACACATATTCCTATATGTTGAGGTACAGATACCCTTTAGTTGCTGTAGCCTATGGAAAATACAAGCTGAAATATTATTGCTCAGATGTGAATAGCAGGTTAGCACTAGTTATTAATAACAATCACCTTTCTCTACTTCCTACCCCTTCACTAAAGAACTTGTACCCAAAAGGAAAATGTTGGGACAACTCCACTTCATCAGAATTGGTCTTGAGGCTGTAAGGAAGATGAACAGGCCAGAGTATTCATGTTAACATACGAATGGCCGTATTGGGTCAGAGCAATCGTTCATTCAGCCCAGTGTCCAGTCTTCTGACAGTGGCTAACGGTAGGTGCTTCAGAAGGAATGAACAGAACAAGCAATCATTGACTGATCCTTCCACTGTCATCCTCTCCTAGCTTCAGGCAACAGAGACTAGGGACACCCAGAGTATGGGTTTGCACCCATGACTATTCTGGCCAATAGCCATTGATGGACCTATGCTTCATGATCTTATCTAGTCCTTTTTTGAACCTTGTTATAGATATGGCCTTCACAACATCCCAGCAATGAGTTCCACAGGTTGACTGTGCAATGTGTGTAGGAGTGTTTCCTTTTGTTTGTTTTAAACCTGCTGCTTATTAATTTCATTGGGTGACCCACTAGTTCTTGTGTTACGCAAAGGAGTAAATAACACTTCCCTAATCACTTGCTCCACACCAGTCAAGACTTTATAGACCTCAATCATCTCCCCTCTTAGTTGTCTCTTTTCCAAGCTGAAAAGTCCCAATCTTTTTAATCTCTTTTCATACGGAAGCTGTTCCATACACCTAATCATTTTCGTTGTCCTTCTCTGTACTTTTTCCAGTTGTAATATACATATCCTTCTTGAGATGAGGTGACTAGATCTGCACATAATATTCAAGATGTGGGCATACCATGGATTTATATAAAGCATTATGATATTATCTGTTTTATTATCTATCCCTTTCCTAATGGTTCCTGCTCTATGGGAGACAAGTGTACCCTGTAGCCACTAGGACTGAAACATATTGGACAAAACCCTATGATCATATTCCTTGCAACTGTACCAAATATACTTAACATGAATTAAGACTTGGAAAGTACTGTGTTGTCCTGTCAAGTTGCATATTAAAAAAAAATTACTCTGGAGTGAATAATTCAGTATCTCCTTGCCTTACATGTAATGATTGTCTGTAATAAGAATCTATTCTTGAATAGCTGTTGGCTTTTCCCTCATTATATATACATAGACCCAAAGAATTTTTTATGCTCCTCTGATCATAATTTGTGTTTCACATCATGTTATGAGTTTCTCCTTGTGTAAATGCTTTGAATAAATAATATAAATAATTTTTATGGTTCAGTGAGAAAACCATTATGATATTTAAAAGGTTTGGCGGTGCAGTAGTTGCAAGGGCAGTTTGATATTTATAGCATATTGGGAGACAGGAATGTTTCTGTGTTTTAGCAGAAAAGACTTAATGACAGGGTTTTGACTACATATTGCTGCAATATCCATTTTCTAGAAATTGAATGAAAATTCACTTTACAGCATAAATAAAAAAGCAACGTGGCCACATCTTGAGTGTTAAATAATGCAAGTTGGATCCTTTCAAAGTAGATGCAGATCCATTGAATCAGACTTGCAAAATTGTAATTTTGCATCCAAACTGACATTTGCTTGCTTGAAAAGGTTAGTTACAGAAGCAAATGGATGCTTATGCTTGCTTTGTATATGAAACTGACCATGTGAATGTACATGTTTGAGTGGGTAATAAATGCACAAGCATTTCTGTAGCACATAATTGCAGCACCCTTCAGATTTGACCAGGCTGGGCTAGGTATTATTGCTTTGGGTGATTCTGTGAATGTGGAAGCGTTGCCTATCAGCACAGGAAACTGGAAGTCAGAACTCATGGGGTCTGATTTTCAGACTTCAGTGGGAACAAGAGATGCTGTGCACTTAAAAAAGCCAGTCCACTGGATTTTTTTTCTGCAATGGCTGACTCATTGTATGACACTGAAGAGGTCATTTGACCTCTTAGAATCTTAGTTTGTAACCCTCTGTTATAAAGTTAGTTAGCTACTTCTCTGTGTGTGTCATGAAGCTTTAATGCTTTAGTATCTGTAAGGCACACTGAGATCATTGCATGAAAGGTGCTGTCGAGGTGGAAAGCAATGTTATTGTCAGCAATACTTACTTGGCGTTTTCAGCCCATCTGTTCATGCAGCGTGGCTGGCCCAAGAACTGTGTTTTGTCTTGGCTTCTACCCATAGTCTCAAGGAAAAAAAATAACCGTATCCATAAAAAGTAAATAAAACAAGCCCACCTATTTTCATCATTCAAATGCTGGATTTTGGAAATGGAACTACAAAAAATGCTGTTTTCCTTGAATGTCTTACTTTGAAGGCTATTAGTTTACTTCGATTCCGTGAGCTGTCTCCTGGCTAGGGGCCAGTTTGTGATCTGCACTGCACACCCATGCTTTGTGCAGGTTACCTATATTGCAGGTCTCAGGTTACGTCTACACTGTGGAGTGAAATTGACTTAATTTCAGTCAACTTTCACCCACCAAATTTATGAACTCAGAGGAGTGTGATCACACCACGTGCATTGTGTCGTGGGTTTGCATCCCCACCAGCCATGCTTGCTTCGATAATCAAAGCAGTGTACTGTGGGTAGCTATCCCACAGTGCAACTGCTTGCAGTGCCTTTTGGGAAGGTTGTCATCCTCCCATGATGCAATGTGTTCCCCCCCCTTGTACAAGACAAAACAGATGAATGTTTTTTCACAACATTTTTCCAAACCCGTCTCTGCGCGCACGTGCTATTGCTGGAGAGGCATGGAGCTCGCTCAGCTGTGCACTATCATTGTGAGCATCACAAATATCTCATGACTTATCCAGCAGTATTTTCAAGGCCAAGACAGGAGCTGTAACATGGAAAATTGTGATGTTACTGAAGCCACTCTGCTACAAGCCATAGAATGAAACAACTTCTGTTTGCTGCAGGGTGTCACACACCATCTTCAGTCAGTGGAGCACTGCTTCTGGTCCCGGGAAACAAGCGCTGATTGGTGGGATCGCATCGTTATGTAGGTATGGGTTGATGAGCAGTGGCTGAAGAACTTTCATATGTGAAAGGCCACTTTCATTGAACTTTGCACAGAGCTATCCTGAGCCCTGAAACACATGAATACTTGCTTGAGACTTGCTGTGACAGTGTAGAAGCAAGTGTCCTTTGCTCTGTGGAAGCTAGCAACCCCAGACTGCTACCAGTCAGTTGGGAATCAATTTGGAGTCTGTAAATCCAACATGGGAGCTTCTGTGATACAAATATGCAGGGCCATTATTAGACGTGCAGGACATAGTGGACAAGTTTGCCACAATGGGGTTTCCACACTGTGGTGTGGCAATAGATGGCACGCATATTCCTATCTTAGCATCAAAGCACAATGCCACAGAGTACGTAAACCGAAAGGGATAATTCTCAATGGTGTTGCAGGCCCTTAAGGATCATGGGACACTTCACTGACATCAGTGTGGGGTGGTCTGGAAAAGTGCATGATGCGTGCATCTTTAGGAACTCAGGTCTGTTAAAAAAAGATGCAGGTGGACACTTTCTTCCCTGACCAAAAAATAAATATTGGTGATGTTGAAATGCCAATAGTGATCCTGAGGGTTCCTGCTTATCCCTTGCTCCCCTGGCTAATGAAGCCCTACATCGGGCACCTGAACAGCGAGAAGGAGCGTTTCAATAACAGGCTCAACAAATGCAGAGTGGTGGTGGAATATGCATTTGGCTGCTTAAAGGCCCAATGGCGCAGTTTGCTCACTAGGTTAGACCATAGTGAATACAACATTCCAACTGTTATCTCTGCCTGCTGTGCACTCCATAATGCTTATGAAACAAAGGGGGGAAAGTTCCTGCTGGATTGGGTCATGGAGGTTGTAGGCAGGCTGCAAATTTTGAGCAGCCAGATATCAGTGCAACACTGAGAGCCAACCGCGGAGCACTGCACCTCAGGGAAGCATTGAAAACCCATTTTTACGATGAACCGCAGTAATGTACGTCTTTGTCAGTGCTGTGCCTTTCCTTCCCATCCCCCACCCTCACACTATTGTTGCCCTCTCCCTCTTCCCCCACCAACAATCCCTGAGCTCTCAATGAATAAAGAAATAATGTTTTTTTTAAGCAGTAAAGTTTTATTGGTGATCCGTTACATGGGAGGCAAGGAAGATAATTTTACATTCTCATAAGGCTGTTCGGGGATCCAGAGCCAAGTGTGATTGTGCAAACAGCAAAGAGCACACCTTCCCAGTTCTTAAAGAGGCCGACGCCTCTTTCTGCTCCCCTCCACTGGCATGGAGAGGAGCACACGCTGCACCTTGCTCATCCTCCTCCTAGAGCACTTGGAAACAGCTTGTTAGCTGAGTGTTTTGCAGGGGCTGCAGAGGGAATCTGTCCTGCTGCGGCTCTTCTTGGAGCTCTCAGGTGTCTCAGTATGTCAAACTGATCCCTCATAATACGCAACATTTCCTCTTGCATTGCACGCTCCTGCACCTGGGCTGATTTTCTGATTTCCACGTCCATGTTCAGTTTTTCTGACAATGACATCCTCCAGGCTCTGAGCTCTGTGTCAGCAGCCCTGGAGGCATTCATTAGTTTGTTGAACATGTCATTCTGAGTTTTTTTCCCCCCTGCCTTCTAATCTGGGAAAGGTGCTCTGCAGGAGTAGAAGCTAAGGTGAAGGCCGAGTTGTCCACTGTAAGGCAAACAAAGCACAAAGCTTCCATTGTTAGCTGGTCCCATGGATGAAAAGCAATGTTATAATGTAAAATGAATTCCCCTTCATATTCACAAGCCAATGCCAGATCTGCATACCAATCTGTACCTAGTGTATGGATCAGAGTGGTGTTCCAGCCATGGTAAGTAAGGGGCCCTTGCATCCATTATACAGAAGTCTCTGTAGCACTAAATTCCCCAATCCACACTTAACCAAGAAGCAGGATCACCAGTTTGGGACAAGATGGTTCAAAGGGATTGGAGGATGGTGTGGGTGAAGTGTCACTGGAGAAAACATAGGGGCACTTGTTCCCAAACCTCTTAACACCCGTGACAAAAATGTCATGGCTAGGAATTGTCTGTGTTGGAGCCCAGGACGCTGTCTATGCCAGGGGAAAAGCATGCAGTAACTGTAAACTTGTGCCATCTTCCTTTGGTGACCATGTGTGATATCAGTCTCCTGAGGGTAACACAGGTGGAAAGGGAAGATTTGTTGCAAGCATATGGGTACAGGCCTGGCCCTTATGCTGCTATGCTGTGTCCCGCAATGATGCCTGCTTATTTAATAGCAGAGTGGTGGGGAAAAGTGTCCTACCATGGTGGAAGAAATAAGGCTGCCCTCCTCAGAAACCTTCTGCACAGGATTGCAGAGTACCTATGTGAAAGTTTCCTGGAGATATCCACAAAGGGTTATCAGAGCATCCCTGCTTAAGTGGACCAGCACGCAGGAAGCCCATCCCCACAAACACACGGACTCCTTTTTTCACAGAAATAAGAAGCTGGACTGGGGCTATAACCACAGAAATACAATTTGCTATACACACTTACCAGATATGCCTTCCCCGGCATCTTGGTCCGTCACACTGTCCTGCATCTGGCTGGGCTGCTCTGGGGTAACAAACAGGTCCTGGCTCTCAGGGAGAATGGATTACCCTGCTTGCCTGCCCCCTGTTCTCCTCCTCCTCCTTGTCCTCCACAGAGTCGTCCTCGTTCATTCTGGACTGGGATTCTACGGACGTATCTACGCTGCATGGTGGCACAGTGGTGGGGTCACCGTCGAGAATCACATGCAGCTTCTCATAAAAGCGGCATGTCTTTGGTGATGAGCCTGAATAACTATTCACCTCCCTAGTTTTCTGATATGCCTGCCTCAGCTCTTGGATTTTAACGCGGCACTGCTGCGCATAACTGTTGCAGCTGTTCTCGATCATACCACGCAGTATCTTCTCATAGATATCCACGCTTCTTTTGCTGGCTCAGAGCTGAGCTAGAACAGACTCTTCTCCCGACAGGCTGGTGAGATCCCATGACCTCAGGTCGACACCATGTTGGAGCGTGCTTGGGGCATGCAGTCGCCATGAGAAGTTCAACTACAAAGCTCTGTCCATGCTGACCAAACAGGAAATAAGAATTCAAAATTTCCCAGGGCTGAGGGGAGGGGCTAGTTCCTGTGCATGTGGCTGCGGTGCAGGAGAGTGTGACTGTCCAGAGCGGTCACAATGGAGCATTATGGGATACCTCCCAGTGGCCAATGATGTCGCTTTACATTGCGCTCTGCATACACTGATGCTCATTCGACCCAGGAAATTCGATTTCAGTGGTACGCCACTTGCGGAGGTGATTTTGTTAAGTCGAATTTTACCTCAATTCAGGTCGGCGGAACTGACATGCCAGTGGAGATGCAGACTTTAGGGGATTGACGGAAGCCGCATTTTGTCAACCTAGATTGTCAACGTAGACCAGGCCTCAGTGGGAGGCTGCTGCTTCTCTTTCTCTTATAAGGGGAGGCAGGAAGTGGGCTGAGTTTTGAAACGAACTTGTGTCTATCTTAGGCACCTCACAGTTTCAATTATATTTATTCTTATAACACCCTTGCATATGTGGGAAGTGAGAGTATCCATATTTTACAAAGGGGGAACCTCAGGCACAGAGAACCGTATGTCTACACTGCAGCCCAAAGTGGGACTAAAGCTCAGGTGGGCATATCTGTGCTAGTTTTCATCTAAGTAGCACAGCTAAAAACAGGAGTTGAGAGACATGGGCATGGATCTGGGTGCAGGCTAGGAATGCGAGTGCATATCCAGGATTACGGGTGGATTTGTGCAGTCCACATTGGGGCCTGTGTCGCTGCATTTTCACTGGTACGTTTAGCCACGCTAGCCAGATTAAAGCAAGCTGCTTACCCAGACTGCAGTCACACCACTGACTGCAGTGTAGACATACCCTAAACAAGGGTCTATCTAGATGAACAGTAGTTGTGTGGCAAGCTGGGGTGTAAATCTAGGACACACTAGATGACATGTACTGTCCAGAAAGACCCTGCTCCTACACACTATGTGTTCCCTAGTGTGCTTTGATCTATTCCTGTTTCAAAGTGGAATAGGTTAGAGCACACTAGGGAACTTGTAGTGTGTGGTAGCAGGGTCCAAGTGGACAGCTAGTGCACAGCATGCTAGTGTGCTGTAGATTTGCACCTCAGCTTGCCATGCACTAACTTTTTGTCTAGACTAGATATGATTTTCACAAGGTCACACATGAAGTTTGTGGCAAAGCAAGGAATTGAAAATGGGGCCTTCCAAATCCAAAGCTAGCACCCTTACCACTGCACTATCTTTTCTCTCCTGATTCCTTTTAAATCCTGGTGAACATCATATTAGTTAGCATAACTCTTCAAGGTCGTGTTGTAATTTTCTTCTGAAGACCTTCCCTTGGAGACATTAATGCATAGTGAGCTTAAGAGGTGCCACTAGGAACAATTTTATGACTTTCAGCTGCTGGGGGCAGGTGGGGGAAGGAGGGAGATACTAGTTCAACAATGAGCTTTTAAACTGAAAAGACGCACTGAGGCTGTTGCATTATGTTATTGCTATGTAGCGGTCTGTCTTGTTATACCATAGAATGAAAAGAGATTGGCTCAAGATACAACCATTAGACCTAGGTTGCAAAAACTCAGCTAACTGGCAGATGTTCAGATCTACACTTTAGGTTGGGGGCCTATCTCTGAAAACAACGAGTGTGTGTGTGGGCTTTTCTTCAAAGATCCTCTCTGGAAATGGAGCATGTTGCATAGGATGTGGGGATTGCTATGGCAACAGTACATTTTGAATTACAAAACAATTAGGTATTAAAACCCCACATAATCCATTTGCATGTAAATTACTGCTGGGAGGCAGTTAGTGACTTATTACTTCTTCATTTCCGGGGGGTAAGAAAAAATCAATTTTTTTAGTCTTTAAATGAATATCTTAATTTTATCTCTTAGAATTAAAATTGCTTCTCTTCAGTTTTATTCTGAAATTACATCACTTACAGCAAAAAGGGATGGAGTAATGGCTTCATGACGTGATCCCCAAGAGAGGTATTGGTATGGATATTAGATAGTCACTAACGCATCAGTGTCAATTGGTTTATTTTTATGGATGAGTTCTGTAATGATTCATATAGACAGCACACTTCCACCAATACATGGTGCTGTATCTTTAGCTTAGTGCTAAATTATCTTATGATGCTATCTTGTTGTATATGAGTTGGGGTTTTGTAGGGAGTTTTAGTCCTGCGTGTGGCTGCTGGAGTTGTTACTTGCAGTGTCCCAGTATATCACTTGATTTCTATAGCTGAGTATTAGTTCAAACCAAATTATCACATTTGAGTACACCTGAATTCTGGATCTACTGGGCAGGGACCATGTCTTCCTGTGTGTCAAACACCAACGAGTTCTGATCGTGATTGGACTTGATCATTAATCACCAGATTTTGGATATTATCCTGGCCCCATTGATATCAGTGAGTGAACTCTCATTGACTTCCATGGTACCGGCATTTTACCCTTTTTAAATTTAGGGATATTTGGATTCTGAATACACCTGAATCTCAGGGACGTCTGTATCTGAATAGGAATTTTCAGATGAATATTGTGGCTTGCTAAGTTTTGGGACTTGAAGGATATTTTCACAGATAACTTGCAAGAAGTGAATAATAGGAGACTGTGCATTGTAGTGTACTGAACTCAGCATTTTTATTTGTGAAAACTATAATTGACCTTGAAGACAGAACAAGACAAACACACGCAAGAGGGGAGAGAAAAGAATAAGGATAGAAAATGCACAGCTTCTGTTTCTGGTGTTAATTTCCACTTGCCACCTCACTACTGGAAAAGCAGAAGGACAGCACATAGACTTATCAGCCACTCTGAGACCTTACAAACAGTACCAGTGTCGGGCTGTTCAGGGCATTGCTTTAGCTGCCTCTTTCTGGCCACAGGCTTAAAGCAGCGTTGCAAAATATGCAGTTTTGGCAGGCTGAGCTAGACCTATTAGACCAAAAGAGAGGGATAGGAAAGAGAAGAAATAAGGTGAGGAAGGAAAAAGATGCAGTAGGGGTTACGGTAGTGACACAGTCTCACTTTCCGGGTATTACTCAGGATTCAGCCAGAACCAATGGAGGTATCGGTGTCAGCTGCGTCGCTCTCTTTTAGCCTCTTTTCAGGACGTTTCTCAGGATTAGGACTAAAAAGGCACAATGAAGTCTGTTGGATTCTGAGATCTAAGAAATAGCGGGTGAAGTTATTCCTTCCCCTTATTTTGGTCAGTAATTGTCCAAACCCCTCACCCTCCAAATATCCTTTTTTTTTTTTTAAGAATTCCGAAAGGGAGTGATGTTTGGGATCTGGAATAGCCCATTCCCTCATCATTTTATTCATGAATGAATCCTAATTTCCACTACACCGATTTTGGTCTATTGACTTTCAGTCCCATGCTACTTCTGTTTAGTAGGCCTGGTTTCAACCCAGTACTTGAGCTATGTTAGGAGGTCTTTCAGTTTAGACTGATTTAGTATTTTTGTTTCCCTGTTGCACCATTTTTATTAATGTTTGTTGGTATAGACTATTGTGACATGTTATGAACTTTCAGTCACCTTTTGCAGTTGAGCTTACAAGTATGTTAAAATTTGTAGCCCCAATTATTACAATAAGGTCCCAAATCAGTAATGACCTCTAAGTGCTACCATGATACCATGATACGAATAAGAAACACCTTTGGATTCATAATCTCCCCACTCCCTCCCCCACCAAACCCACATCTATCACAAATTTTGAAACGTACTCTACCTTTGTGAATCCTCCACTATAACCATGGTAACGGGCATTTCTTCAGCCTAGCTAAGCATGTCATTTCATTCCCACTTGAGCTAAATAAATAAAAAATAAGACAAAGAAATGCCATCAAAAGCCCCTGATGCAATCTTCTTGTCATCTCCTTTTCCTCAACACAGACTGGCCTCTTCACCTTTGTAATTACTGAGGCGGCTGCTGGTTCTATAGCAACCCGCTCAATTGAACCAGTGAGTTCTTGTATGGTACAGGGTGCCGGTGAGGAAAGGGCCCAGTGGCACCCTCTATCTGGACACAGAGGCCATGATTCAACAAAGCAATTAAGTATGTACTTAATTTTAAGCAATTCCCATCGACTTCCAGATGACTTGAATGTATGTGCTTAACATAAAGCTTCTTAACTGATTTGCTAAATAGGACTAAAGCAATGTTTCCCAAATGGGTGGTCCTGGCCCACCAGGAGGCTGCAGGAAGTTTCTAAATGGATTGCCATGTCTGGGCTGGATAAAATCGTCACTGGGCCCTGGCTTAGGCGAACATACACTCCTGCCAGCTTGGTTGGGAGGAGAGGTCTTGGGGTGGGCAAGGATTGGCAAGTGTGCTTGCTCTGCCCTTTCCCACAGCTTTTGTCCTGTGGGGTTGGGCCTGGCTCCCCACTCTAGGTATTTTGATCTGGAACATAGGGTCATAGTATCACTCAGGTTTGGCCCAGGCACCCCTCCATCATGACAGTGTGGCAATCAGGCCAAATCTGAGTCACACTTGTGACCCCGTGACCTAGGTCATAATTCCTGTAGTGGAGAAAGGGACAACGGCCGCTTCTGTAGGATGAGCAAAGGGTGGGCTCATTTCCAACAAGACTCTCCCTCCACCAAAACCTCATCATCGCACCAGGCTGGGATTGTGGTTGTGGTGCAGGATAAAGGGTGTAGCTATGTAATGGTGGGTCACAAAAACCCCAAAATGCAGTTGGTAGGTTGCTTTAGTAAAAAAAAAAAAATTGGGGGGATCACAGAACAAAGGCAAGTTAAACATGTCCACCACAGGTAGAACAAGAAGTAATTGGTTTAGTTTGCAGCACGGGAGATTCAGATTAAATAGTAGGCACTGGACTAGGTTACCTAAGGAAGTTGTGGAATCCCTGTTGTTGGAGGTTTTTAAGAACAGGTTAGATGAACACCGCTCAGGGATAGTCGAGATAAACTTAATCCTGCCTCAGCCTGGGGAAATGGACTAGATGACCTCTGGCAGTCCCTTTCAGTCTTACATCTCTATGAAGTGTTTGGCTAAATCAGAGCCACATAAATTAATTTACTCAAGAGACACAGTCTAGAGCAGGGGTCCCCAAACTGTACTGACCCCCCAAGACCCTCCTCCCCTTTGGGCAGAATCCCCTAGCCCAAGCACTCTGCCACAGGCAGAAGCTCTGAGCTCCCCCATCCCAGTCTGGTAGGTGGAGAATGGGGGAGGACATATGGGTCTCTGCAAGCTGTGTTTTAACTGTAAAAGAGCTGCATGCAGCTCATGAGCCATGGTTTGGCCACCCTTGGTCTAGAACTCGTTTTTTATTAGGTCAAATCCTAAAGTGCCAGCATTGCCAGCTCTTTTCTTTCTCCTTCTCAATGCCTGTCTTGTCTCCTGAGCTCTGGATTCTATCTGTGGAGCATCTATTGTGCTGCAAAGTTACACATACCAAACAAGCACATTATCTACAATAGAGGTTATCAAGGGGAGGATTTGCCGTAAGCAATTTCTTGCTGCATTAAAGAGCTAAAACAGAAGTGAAAGGATCCCAACCTCAACAGTTGAGCAGCCCATCCTAAATCTACAAAGCTTGGTTATTGTGCACATTTTCATCAAAAACTCCCACCTGTCCTCAGCGTCATAAAGGCAAATTTTCCATGTAAGTGTGTTTCAAAGTGTGTGCCTCATTAAGCTTTGCTGAATAACTTGCTGCAAACTGGCGGACAGTAATTTTGAAGTAATATTTGAAGTCGTTAACCTCAGACATGCTGAGCAAAGGTGTTGTCATAGAGCTCAAAGCAACGTTAATTATACTGGGCCCATCTGCAGCTCTTTGAATGGAAGGTCATTTGCCAAAGAGATGGGGTTTGCCCCAAATTGGCAGCTGACCATTAAATCCAAAGCCTTCGGATTCTGGAAAAGTTCCTTAATAGGTTGAATGGTCTTGCTGCACAATGGGCCAAATGCAGAGAGTAACTGAGCAGCTTTGCTGGGCACAGAAATAATTTCTGTTTGTAGCTTCTGATCCTTGAGAATCCAAAAGCAATTATTTCCTGAAGCCCTATTGTTAGCAGAAATGATTCTTTTACTTCTCGCTGTGAGCTCCTATGTGCAGAGGCTGCCGGCTGCTGTGAGTAGATGGGGGTGTAAACTAATAAGCTCCTCGGAAAGCCTTGTTTAAGTAGCATTGGCCAATTCCCCTTTGACTGTAATTTCATGTTCCCTATTGATAGTGTTTTTAATTTTAATTAAAAAAACCTTTCCAAGGACCAGGCATTAATGGGGAATTATCACTTAGTCTTCCCAGCCACGTCAGGTGGCAGATTCTTAAATATTTATTTTCATTATTTGAAACACACACCACTGTTCCTATTTAGGAGATTGATTCGTTTTGCAAATCCCTTGAAAGGGTATCAAGCTTTTGTCTCATTCGCTTGGCTAACTATTTTTCTGTGGGCATGGCTTTTTTTTTTTTTTTAAAAAAGGCTCTAGAACGCTACAGTAAATGTAATTAAAATAGGTATATATATATTTTCCCACTGCTTCTAGGCAACAAAGTACATACAATGGCTAACTGTAAAATGAGATTGCTGTGTTGTAAGGACTGTGGGGGAGATCCAAAGCAAGTGGAGAGTCCCAGTGTGGGATGGTATCATGTGCATTAGAGAACAGCATAGAAAGGGCTTAGAGTTGGGCTGAAGTGGCATCTTAGACTGCTAGCTCCTCTTGCACTGAGATGGCATCATCTGATGCCCTGAAGACCAGCATACAGCTCTGTTGGCTGCACTGAAACTGTCCAGCATGAAATAAGAATCTGTGCTTGGGGACCTGCTAATGATCTGTTCCCAGGGAATTACTGACTCTCTTGTCTTTTCAATTCCCTTGAATTTCTCTCATCATGGAGGCCCTGTTTGTTGGAGTCTGTCCTCTGCCTGTTTTTTTTGAGCTCTCTTCATGGAGTCTGGCATTCTAGTTCTCGCTCCTGCAATCACGATCCCTGATGATGTCTCACCAGAGATCCACCAATACCTTGGTGTCATACTGAGACAATGTCGTCTTAGTCACCATGTTCCAACAGTGCATCTCTATACTGGAGGTGGATGACCACAGGTCCTCATACAGGAAGCAAAATGGAAAAGTGGGGTTCGAGTCCCAAATTGGCCCATGTGACATGGTAGGTGACTTCTGTTCCTGGATTATGGAAAAGAAAAGACAATGGTTGAGGAGCCCTGGGGGAATTGTGGGAAGACGTTGGAGGTCTAGGAGCCCTTGATTTTTCTGTTGCAGCACTAGCCTACATTTGCACTACACAGAGGACAAACTAGCAGCTGATGAGGTGAAATTATTGAGATCTGCCCTATCCCCATGGACATGCTGGCCAACTCACATTACTAACACTACCGCACACGTATATAAGGGAGTTTTGTGTGTGGATGAGGGCTTGAATTAACAGGAACAATTATTCTGCAGTGAAGACAGATTTTCCCATCCTTCTTTCACCTCTGTGATACTTTGTTGTGTTTGTAACGTTTTTCACACAGCTGTTTTCATGGAACCAGGTCACAGCTTCCAAGCCAATGGGGTAGTTGTACATATCTATTGTTTATTTTCAATACTCTCTAAAGCAGCATCATTAACAAGAAAGGATTGCTGTGAATGCCAGTGTGCTCAGAAATAATATAATACAGCAATGCTAATATGAAACCCAAGGTCAAAGTATAGATCTCTGCCAGTTTAATTGAAGATGTCACTTCTGTAATTTTGCAGATTCTCAACTGTGTATGTCACACATTGCTAGGCCAGAAGTGTTCCTTGCTGAATAATAATCCATTTGAATGGCAGATATTCAATAGGAAAATTTTGCAAATGTGATGAGAACAAATGTTTTAGAAATAGCCAAGTGTTTCAAGGGCAGGTCATCGCAGTCAGAATTTAAAAAAAAAAAAACCCAAAAAACCAAAAAGCTTGTAGCATGCACCAGACAGGTTTGGGAAGGGCATTGGGGGGCATATTCAGTGTTGCTCGCATTTTGCAGCTATTGACTCTACCTGTTTGTTAAATGCACTGTTTGCAGTGCAGGGAGGTAGGGCGGTGGGAGTAAATACATATTACCCATGGTAATGTGGATCTTAGTGGGGAAGCATGGATCTTATGGCTAAAGCATTGGGACCAGCAGGCAAAAAAAAAACTGGGTCACAACTCCTGACTATGCCATAGGTTTCCTTTGTGACTTGGAGAAAGTTATTTAGGCCTTGGTCCTGCAAAGATCGTGTGTGTGTGTGTATGTATATGTACTTAACTCTTCGGTTGTGAGATGTCCCACTGCAGTCAATGTCTAAAGTTAAGCACATGCATAAGACTCGGCCGAATTAAGGCTGAAAGCTCCAAATAAACAAAGCAAGTTATCTGGTGAATCAGAGCCATGATTTCTCTTTGCTTTGTCCCCATTTTACATAAAGGGAACTAATGCTACTTTTTCACATATCCTCCCTCCCCTTTTGTCTGTCTGTCTTTATTTTGTAAGCATTTCTAGACAGGGATTCTCTCTTAGGCTAGGTCCACACTAATGGTGGCAAATTCGCCACTGTCAGATCGATTGCTCTGGATCGACTGAGCGGTTTCTGTAGACCCGATCAGTCGATCCAGCAATCGACACAGGAAAACCACCCTGGTAAGTGCCGTAGCGCTGCGTCGAAGGGAACACTGTTCCCTTCAATGCAGCACAGTGTGGACGGCGCACGGAAGAGATGCAGCGAAGTCGACAGGAGATATGCAAGTGATTTATGTCACTTGCATATCTCCCGTCGACTGCCACCGAATCCCGAAGGTAAGTGTAGACCAGGTCTTAGTGTGTGCCTCAGTTTCCCCATGTGTAAAGAGGAGATCCTCCTAGAAAGTGCTTTGAGATCTATGGTTATACAAGAACTAAGGTTCTGATCCTGCAAACGCTTAAGCACATGTTGAACTTCAAATGCACAAGTAGTCCCTTTGAATCGCAAAAACAGTAACATGCAGCACATAAGGGAGAATGTGGAGTGTCTGAGGGATTCAAGCACGCGTCTAAAATTTAGCACCGGTTTAAGAGCTTTGTTGAATATATGTAGATTTGAGCATGTCCTTCAGTGTTTTTCTGAATTAAAGCCATGATTGGAGAAATTGAATTTAATGGGACTATTGATATACTTACTTTTAAATGTTGTTATTCCTACTTGTGTTATAGTAGCACCTCTGGGCTCTGCTCAAGATCAGTGCTATGTTCTGTACAAACACATAGTGAGAGAGAGTTACTGTGCTGAAAAACTTACACTTTGAGTGAACAAGAGAGATCAAGGAGAAAATAAGAACGGAAGGGACTTGCCAAGGTCACACAGCCAGCCAATGGCAGAGCTGGGAACAAAACCCAGGTCACCAAATTCCTAATCTAGAGCACTCTGTCTTGAAGTCCAGCACATGAATGAGTTTTTGTCAGATCAGGGTCTAAGTAATGGTTCTGGGGGAGGGCAGGTGTATTATTTAACAATTTCCGTGTCTGAAATTGTAATAACTGTATACATTCAGCTATGGGCCTGAGTCTGCCGTCCTTACCCATGATGAGTAACACCTCATTCCATGAGTGATACTACTGAAAGCAATGAGACTCATCAAAGAGTAAGGGTTTGGAGATTTTGATGCACTGTGGCTAATGAATTTTACTGAAGTACAAAGTACTGTAAGTTGCTGAGAGGGATGGGTACAGACACAGAGAGCTGAGGCGAGATTACATAACATCTTGATGGGTGACCGAAGCTAAATATCCCCATACACCGGGGCTACATTTTAGAGGACAAATATAAAAGCGCAAACCCATAAAGCTACACTCAGCATTCCTGGCCTGATTATAAACAATGCCAGCGCTGTAACACAAAGGTCTAGTGCAGAATGTGGAGGAGCAGACAGGTTTTAGATCAATGAGGTGAACAGCAGGGATCTCTGCAGCCTTCAAATGATTCTCTTTGGGTGGGGAGCTTATTTGATCTCACCTGCAAAGCAGGGTTAGTGGTTGGATGGGAGACCTGTAAGAAAAAGGGGTGCTAGAGGAGAGGGAGCTGGCAACTCACTAGCTGGTGCCACCTCTGTATGAACTAGAAATGGATCACGAGCCCAGAGTAGTGGTAGCAGGCAGTGTGTTGCTGGGAGCAGCATCTCGGAGATGAGACTTTAACTCAGCTCATAGCCACTTCCATACAAGGCCAAGTGTTAAGTAGAGAGCTGTGCCACTTGAACTATATCAGTAAGGGAATAGTGCTACAGTCTCTCCAGAGTGGATGCAGTTATATCAGCATAGATCTTCATACAGGTATGACTGCATCCATACGAGAGGTTGTGGCAGTTTAAACACACGGAGGGAAAAAAATATCTCCTCTAACCAACCTACTTATACTGGTACAAAACCTATAGACCGGTTCTAACCTAAATTGGCACGAAGGCCTTGACTCAGCAAAGCATATTTTCACTGCAGTTAACTGTGTGGACTTAAGCGCATGCTCAAAGTTAATCATATTCATCCCATTTGCCTTTCTGGTATCTGAACGCCACCCGTAGTCATTCAAGGTACTTGCCAAAAGAGTTTGTTCCCCATATAGGTACTTAGATATTGTAATCAAGTCACCCCTTGATCTTCTCTTTGAGCTCCTTGAGTCTATCGCTAAAAGGCAGGCTGTCTAGTCATTCCTGTGGCTCTTGTCTGAATCCTCTCCAATTTATTCACTACTTCTGGAATTGAGGACACCAGAACTGGACACAGTATTCCAGCAGTGGTTGCATCAGTGCCAAAAACAGAAGTAAAACAACCTCTTGACTCCTACTCGAGATTCCCCTATTGGTGCCTCCAGGATCACTTAGCCCATTTGGCCACAACATCACACTTGGAGCTCATGTTTGTTATCTACTACAACCCCCAAATCTTTTTCAGAGTCACTGCTTCCCAGGACCATTCCCAATTCTCTAAGTATGGCCTATGTTCTTTGTTCTGAGCTGTATACCTTTACAGTTAGCTGCATTAAAATGAGAAATTCCAAGGATGTTTTAGTACTAACAGCATGAGATCGCCAGTATATGCCACTCAAATAGAAGATCCCATGATCATACTTCTTTTTCCCCCTGCAACACATTATATATAGGTGCATGAGGAACCAGTCATTGTGTTGCCTAGTGTGACCTGATGGTCTGTAGCTGACACCAACTAATACCCCACCTTGTACTTTATCTGTTAGGATGTTGACCCATGAGCGTTCAAGATAATTTTCTTCCAAAGTTGTCAGTGTATAGGTAACTAAAGAATTTCTTCTCTGCATGTGCTTTAGTTCCTTGATTAATTATATTCTCAGCATCTTGATTCTGTGCTGGATGATTGCTCATATCTTCCCTCTTTTTACCTTTCCTTTTTGTTATAAGTTTAATGCCCTCCTGATTAGTCTAGCTAGCCTGTTCTTCAGGAGACTGGTTCTTCTTTTACGGAAACGGAAATCATCCCAACTGTACAGCCCGCTCTCACCATAGGAGGTGGACTATTGTTCCCACAACCCAAACCTTCCACATTATACCACTTAACTAGCCAGTAGATCATTTCCAGAAGCTTCTGTCTTCTTTTGCTCATGGGAAGAGAAAAATCTCTGAAGATTGCTTAGACATTGTCCTCCTTCAGCAGAATCATCTTCTCCTGCTTCAAAATTCCCTGAAGTCATCTTTTATATATGAGAGATCCTGTGATACAGTATCGTAAGTATTGATATAAACCATCACCAGTGGCTCCTTGCCTATTGACTTCTGAACCTATCCAATCTTAGGAGGATGTCTCATATCTTGGCTCCAGGAAGACATCACGTGGTCCTGTTGTCTGCTTGTCCCTTGCAGGCAGTTCTTCTGAGTATTGAATCCTCAACAAGGATCTATCCATCTTCTTTGAATGGTTAGGAGAACTCTTTATGGTAAGATGAAAGGTCATACTGATAGAGCTAGAACATAGGAGCCTCAGCTCATTTTCTGCGGTAACCACTAAGCCCATGTCTACATTACTACTGATGCTGGCAAAACTATGTCGCTCAGGGGTGTGAAAAACCCCCACCCCTTAGTGACAAGTTTCGTTGGGATACGTGGTAGTGTGCGCAGTGGTAGGTTGGCAGAAGAGCTTCTTCCACCGACATAGCTATTGCTGCTCATTGAGGTGGTTTTATTATGTTCTGGAGAACTCATCCGTTAATACTATGATTTGTTTGGACAGTCACTGGGCTGAGTGTGTGATACTGCTCAGCTGTGTCAGAAGCTGTTGAATATTATAGGAACACATTCACACAAGGTGAAAGGAAGTTCAGTACCATTAGTTCTTCTGCACACACAAGGCTCTGAGTGGCCTGGACACTGATTTTAGCTTGTCCTTTTATCTCCAGTGAACTTCCAGCACTGCCGTGTTGAAAGCTACGAGGATGAGGTATGACTTGGGAAATGTAAGCGTGAAGATGATGGAAGGTTAACCGTCCTTATGACTGTATGTGTGAAAGAAGATGCTTAAGGTTACGTACCTTTGTTAGGATCTGTCTTTTCCTGAAGCAGAAAATGTGCCAGATCTGAGAGAGCACACAGGGGAAAAAAGCAGCATGAAAAGTGTTTTTTTCACTGTTTTTTCCCCATTAGACCAAGAAGGGGGAATTTTACTTTGGCTCTGAAAACCCTTTCTCTGATGGTGTGAGTTTGGAAACCCACCCGTTACTGTCACCGGGGTGGAATAAGGGGTCGACCCCAAATGATTTAACAATGAGATTTATTGAAAATCCTCTAAGATCAAACAAAGAAAGAAATATGCAAACAGGATCTACAAGGGACATAAACCCGAATTAACCAAGAGTAACTTTGCGATTTGTCTTCCTCCTCCAAGATGCTGGATCCCGTCAGGAATGAAGGCACCCCAGATGCTCTGTCGTCCATGAATTTGATGATCTCAGCCTCTCAGAAACACTGGACAGTTAAATAGGTCTTTCCCTTCCTCTTAAGTCCCTCGTTGTCTCCGGAACGATACACTTAACGCGCGTGCACACGACTGTCACTTAGATGGACAGCACACATACTTGGGCTTGCTTCTTCCTTATATACTCTTTCCAGTTATACCCAACCAATCTGATAACAGGGATTTTCCCGCTCTAGATGCCTTTGCACACAACCCCAAGCTGTGCACTCATCACTACCTCTGCAGATTTCTTGCATTCCTAGCTGTTACTAGGCAGAATAAAGCTCTTGGCATCCTGCCAGCCAACATGTCTGCCCTGGTATCAACACATTAGTCCATACAGTTTTTAAAATGCAATAAGTAGTTAACCCAAACATTCCATTTTTTTCTCAGACTTTTAGCCTATACCCCCTCTCAGCTGCACTTGCGTGATAAATGCCCATCATGGGTCATCAGCGGGACTGAACGTAAGATATTTCATAAAAACATGAGCCCTTACCTACTAAACTAAAGGCTTAAGTCTCCTGGCAGTTGTAGCTGATTCATTAAAATTTTCTGTCAACCAGACCCTAGAGGGGGACAAAGACTACACGGCACTAATGTGGCTTACACTAACTCAGTGGTTCTCAACCTACTTACCATTGTGGGCTGCATCCAGTGCTACCTGTATAGTTCTGAAGATGCCACATGAGCCGCAACTGTGTGCTGATTTGGCCGCAAGCAGCCCATGGGCCACAGGTTGGGAAACACTGTATTAACTTCCTCTATTCCCTTTTCAGGATTCCCCCTTTATTTCCTCTTTCCATTCCTTTGGTTTTTTGTCATATATAAAAACAAATAAAATAAGAGCAAATAGAAGACATTGTTATGGACCTTTTTTCTAGAGGGGCTGAGCACTTGTAGCCCCTATTGACTTCAGTTTGTGTTGCAGGTCTGACAGAAAAGCCTGTTGCCCTTGGTCATTGATTCCAACCCAACACACATTAGTCTTGCTGAAAATGGTCACTAACTAGCTGATGGCTGTTTGATGGCTAATGTGAAAAAGGTTGGGTAGCTTAAGTCCAGTTTCTAAAAGACTTCCCTCCCCTCCTATAAAGAAAAACAACCACCTTCATGCTAATTAGTATTCTTTTAGGCAATCCCAATCCAGAGAGCTTGGATACAAAGGGCTGGGAAATCTTTACATAGAGGTGAGAGATGCTATTGCCTTGCTTCTAAATAATCATTGAGGAGCTTGGTTTTGGGGGTGGAAAGGGATAAATACTCATCATAATTTCACTCTTAGTGCTGCATTTGCTATATTTGACTAGATGACATCATTCTTCAGGGCCTTTCGTGAGCGTTAAAAGTGGAATTGTCCGAAGGACGGCAGTTCAATTTCATGGCAACCTCCAAGGTTTCAGATAGGTTCTCGTTCCACTCTGGAACAAGAACAAAACCTTTAAAATGTTTTTATGAGTCAGAATTGTGTTGGCTGAGAATTTTGATTCAGAAAGGTCAAGGTCTCTTTCACTTTCTCTCTGACAAAAACTTTGCTGAAACCTAAATATCTCTGCCAACCGTTTTGGCATTTACAAAACAGTGCATTTCGGTAAAATGAAATTTTGCTGAAAAAGTTGCATCCAGTTCTAATTAAAAACTCCAAACTCATTTCTCAGTAGGATGACACCTCGTGAAATGGATTTCCCAAACCTACAGAGAAACTGCCTTTATTGAGGCAGATATTATATGCTGATAACAAGAGGTTTACAAAATACCATAGCCCTGTATTTTTGCAATAACCATAAAAGCTCCATGGTAACATCTCTCAACAATTATTGTACAACTCACCTTTTCACCCCAACCACCTGTCTCCTGGCAAAGAGGTAAATAATGTCTATAACTCACATCCCTTCAGAATGTTCCTCTCTTCAGGAGCGGAAGGGGTGCATGAGGTGAGAGAGGTTTGGAAAGAGTTCACTGAATTAATTTTCCAAGCACTGCTGTGTTTTTAGGAGAAGAGATTAAAAGAGACAGGGATAGTGTAAATGATAAATCTAAATTGAATGTGGAGACCAGGAAAAGTTATTACCACCCTCTGGGTTTGCCAGAGAAGATCTTTGCCAAAGAAACATTGGGGAACAGTAAAGACTCACTTTGAGGCGTCTCTAGCAGAGAATTCAATATAGATTAAATAATTTACAGCTACTGTATACAGCTGCTGCATGGCAAGCTAATTGAATGACGGAGGTGTATATTCAGTTAGTAGCCTGTTTTACTAGAGGTGATGAAAAAACAAAGGTACCATGAGAAAGAAGAATGGCTTAAGAATTTGGGTATTAGCTTAGGTCTTGGAAAACCCAGATTCAATTCCCTGTTCTGCAATGTAATTCCAGTATGACTTCATTTAATCTCTTGGTCCTCTAGTTCTCCATCTGTAAAATGGAGGTAAAGGAACTTCCTGCCTCACAGAGGTGTTGCAAGGATAAACGTATTAAAAGATTGTGAGGTGCTTAGCTGTAATGAAGGTCATATAAATATCTAAGACAGAGAAATATACAGTTCAAAGGATCATGTCAGAAGTTATGAGAAGCATTTTGATTCGCTTTTACCAGCACCATGTACAGTCATTTGCATCAGTGTAAAGTGCTGGTAAAACACTGCCAAATAAGAGTGCAAGCATTTTGCACTGGTATAAATGGCTACACAAAGTGCAGAACAGTGGGGATTGGGGCCCTGTAAGTACTAAATATAAATTCTCGTCTTGAGTACATTGGGTAAGTCCTAAACTGATGAGTTTGTATCATTGCATTTGTGCTTATATAGGCTTATATTACCTTGTAGTCTCTTTACTGATGGGTTAGCATGGCCACACGCAGAGTCCCTGGAATAGTGAAACTGGCCACAGCTCATTTCAACAACAGAACTATATTTATTACCGGAAAAGGGCACAGGGGCAGCTCCCCCAGCGCTGCTGGTACAGTTTCCCTCTCTCCCCAAGGCATGAAATGCATGTTCTTCAACTTCTGGTCAGACTTATTTCCTGAGGCAGGGGTCCCTCCATCTGGGGGTCTTACACATAGAGACCCAGCTAGCACAGTAAGATATGTAACTGGACTGACACATTTCTTGTCCTCAATGTGTTTCAAAGACACGGAACAGCTGCAGCTGACTTGAGGCTAAGATGTTATCGTTCCTTCTCATTTTAAACATTAAGGGATGGTAGGCTACTACCCTCTGTTCTATACAAAACAGTTGATTGATGTTATATTCCAGCATTCTATCCTAAACTCATATAGATAAGGATAATGAAAGGTTATCAGCCGGTTATGACGTTCGTTAACTAAAGCCCAGATTCTCATTTAGAACAAGCTGAGTAAACATCAAGCTTTATTCTATTTTCGTTGGTTGTTCCATTTTAAGAAAAGCAGAAATACTCATGTAAGATTATTGACAAAGGATACTTTGTCTCTTTCTCTCTTGCAAAATTTCTGGTAGCAATGCTTGCCAAAGTGGGTTCCATTTTCATTATTCCTGACGTTTTCTCCATGATGCTGAGCAACTTTAAGGGATCACAGTTTAAAATGCTGGTCACCTTCTATTGCACGGCCATACAAAATGAATAAATTGAAATGCAACACTGAGCTATCTCTGTTGAGGAGGGTTTAATCTCGCATGATATCATCTGAATTCAGGAAAGTTACACTAAATTACTAAAGGTTAAATTAAATTCTGACACAAAAGCTACATTCGAAGGGTGCTGGCAAGTGCGTTAGGCTCAGGGTATTTTATGCTTTATAATTGTAATATTCTGATAAGGAAAAATCTGATCACTGATTTAAAAAAATCCCATTCAGAGTGTGAAAAGGAAACAAAACTCAGACAATGATGGATCTTATTTTCAGTGGAGTGTTTGAAAGGGTACAATGAGCATTTTTAATCCTGATTCATCCCTTGCTGATACTTAGCATGGAGGTATCCTATAAATAAGTAAGAGTGTGGGATTATTATTTAATTATCTGAAGGCAACTGACTTTTTTCAAGCAGCCACTGTAGAAATAAAATATGGACCACGTTCTCTGCTCACCACAGCTGGTTGGAAACAAAATTTCCATCTTGGGGAAAATACCAACATTAAAAAAAAAAAAAATCCAGAATCAATACCAAAAGCAAAATCTCGAGATATTTTTATTACAAAACATCGAAATGACCTTATTGAAACATTTTGTTTCAATATCAGCCTGTTATGACATTCATTAACTAAAAGCCCAGATTCTCACTGAAACATTTTGTCTCAAAAGTGTTGAAACAGTATAATATACGTAAATATAATTAAAATAAAGTTTTTAAAAGTTTTAGAAAAGTCCAAACAAAATGAGAATGTCAAAACAAAATATTCTATTTCATTTTCACATTGTTTCAGAATTTTTGTCTGAAATTTCATCAAAATCAGCATGTTCCCATAAAACATTTAAATGTTAATGAAACAGCATTTTTTTAATGGAAAACTGTTCCACTGAAATTTTTTCAATTAGCTCTAATCCTCACTTATTTACCTTTTGATGTTTGAATTAATTTGACAACTAGCTGCTGTGTGGTGTTTTTTATTGGTTTATTCATTCATTCATTCACATGAACAAGACTTCAGACTGAATGTTTTGTCTTTGAAAATTTCCATAGCAATTCAAGTTGGCAGTGCAATTAGCAATATTTTTCTACTGTGCTTCAGTTTATTACTCAGAACCCTCCCAGTCATTTATACTTGTTTGTAAACTCAGAAGAGGTTTTGGTAATTGGTATTGGCTTAAAACTGGACTGATAAAATACTTCTGTTTCGTGTTTTACCCTTTTTGCCATTCCTTCTCCTCCTGCCCCAGTTTGGGATGATTTTTCTTTTTCAGTAATGTGAAATTTTTCACAGGAAGGGATTACCATTTTTTGGATAGTTTCCATTTGCAGTCTAAACAGAAGAGAGAGCCATAGGATAGGACCCTAAGCAAAGAGAGATGAAGTGACCTGTCTGGTGTCACGCAGCAGGGCAGGAGTAGAATCTGGGGTAGAACTGAAGTCTGCGTAATCTTAATCTAGTGCCTACTGCTACAGCACTGGTTTCCAAACTGCAAACTCAGACATCAGGGGGGTCTATGTATGGTGATATGCAAAAGTACGTAGGTGTCTAAAGATGCAGATAGGTGGCTAGTGAGGTTTACATATGGGCCTAACTTGCTTAGTCACTTGAGTTGTTCGTTTCATGGGAAGGTAGGTGCCAGCCTGCCTAGCCACTTACCTAAATGCCACTAGTCACCCACTTGCATTTTTAGGGGCTTTAGAACGCTGGAAAATGTGGCCGCAGGACATGCTGCACCATGTTAAAATGCTCAGGGCAAGATTGGGATGATTGATTCATCTTCCAAGAAGCTGTATTTGAACAGTAAATATCATGTTCAGGTCATACGTGGAGGAACACGAGCCACGTATGAGTGATTTGCTGGAGGTTCCAAAGTGAGTCAAGTGGCAGGGCCATGGAGTCCTGAGTTTTAGGGCTGATATATACTGCCCTGCAGTTTGGACTATGGGGGCATGAAAAGCAGTGTGCATCGAAGTGCTGCTCTATAAATCCCCTGTGTAGATGCTGAAGGCATGAACTAACCGGTTCCTCCTCTGTGTTACCATAGTCCTCTGCAGACAGGCCTCTGTCAATGTGAACTAGGAACCTTTAAGTTCACCCCTGCAGCGTCCATGCAGGGGAGTGGCAGCACAGCCCTTGGGTGTGCCCTGCCATTCACGCCCTTGTAGTCCAAACTGCAGGGCAATGTCGCCGTAGCCTATGACTCTTGGTCTAACTAGAGCTGTGTTTTCTCACGTTGCAGCAGAAAGTCCCAACTTTTCCTACACTCTTGATTTCTTACAGTATGTGAAAATGTCCCTTAACTGTTGAGGTTTGATTGCAGAGATTCACCCAGAAAGAAGGAGCAGGGGTCTTTGTCCTAGGCTTTAATCTTTATTCATTAAGCCAGCTGGAGCCACACAACGAGGCTGAAGAAAATTGGCTGAAATCAAGAGTTTTAAATCTTATCGCTGAATAGGAAAGTTTCTATAAGGAGATGAGTCATCAGACGGGTCTTTTTCAAGTGCGAATTAGCCAGTGGGGAAACTGCTTATTTTTGCAGGTAGCAATAGAATTAATCAGCAAAAACAAACAAAGCCCAGTAGTACCAAGACTATTTCAACACCCGGCCTCTTTGGAACCTTTCCCCCGTCTAGTCTATACAGCTCCAAGGTTTTTATTATTAATGTTGCGTGAGATTTTCAGGCCCATGGAACATTTAGGCACTCAAATCCCACTGAAAGTCAGTGAGATTTGGGCATTTACCTCCCAGACGCCCTTTGGGAAATTCCATGCTTATTATTACAGTTGTAACTAGAGGCCCTAACCAGACCAGAGCCCCAATGTCTAATAAGAGACCAGAATTACTACTAGAGCTGGACAAAACTTTTCTGCCCAAATATTTTTGCAGTTGACTGGAAACTTTCATGGAAAACATAGGTTTTCAACTGAAATTTTTTGGCCAAAACCTACTGTGACAAGGCCATACCTGGTGCTTTTCTTTTCTTTTTTTAAACACACAGACTGGAGACTTTTGTTTTTTGTTCGTTGCAGATGTTAGGGATTCCTATGTTGTCAGACCTTGTTTTTCTGGAGGACTCTAGGGACAGCTGGAGTGCTGGAAGGATCATGACAGTCATTCATAGATTCCAAAGCCAGAAGGAACCACTGTGATCATCCTGCCTGACCTCCTGCATGACACAGCCTGTGGCACTTCCCCAGAATAATTCCTAGATCAGATCGTTTAGAAAAAAACTTCTAATCTTGATTTTAAAATGATCAGTGACAGGGAATCCACCATGACCCTTGGTAAATTGTTCCAATGGTTAATGATTCTCACTGTTAAAAATTAACACCTTGTGTCCAGTCTGAATTTGTCTAGCTTCAGCTTCCAGCCACTGGATCATGTTTATATCTTTCTGTACTAGAATGAAGAGGCCATTTTTTCCCCCAGGAAATCATTTATTTACATATTAAGTGCATAAATACTTTACATTACTCTGTATATTTCAGTGATACAAAAATGAAGGGAAAGGTGTCCAGCCAAAAAGCCTTAGGAACTGTCTAGTGATCTTACTTTGATAATTCTCTCACAGAGAAAGCCACTCTTAGGATGATAATACAGCTCTTTCTTAAAAGCCAAGACTGCTTCTCTGCTCCTTGCCTTCATTTGTAATACTCAAACTAGAAAATGCATCTTTCACTCAAAAGACATTTGCTACTGGATGAAGAGTCAGTGTGAATGACTTGCTTATCTAACTCAGTCATGGGGTTAAATACTAACAATTTAAAATTGCAGATGCTTCCTGGATTGGAATTAGGTACAAAAAGTTAGTTTTAGAAGTTTATCTGCAGAAAGTTCAGTTTTGCAAACTTTTACTTTCCCAATGATTCAGGTTAGGAAATGGGTAGGTGCAATATATATAATTAAATACAGTATCACTTTTGCAGATTGAACAGAAGGACAAGAACAGCTTCACCTTAAGGTTCATCCTTTTAAAATGTGGCATATTGTACAACAGGTATATATATTAGCCCCAGGTTGTCAACAAATCCTTGTTCCCTGGGTAATCCAGCCAGGGTTACTCCAGGTGATTGGGTCACCTGAGGCCAATTAAGGAGCTAGCCACAGCAGTTAAAAGCCTCCCTTTTAGGCAGACAGGGGGGCTGAAAAGGGAGTTGAGAGAAGGAGTGAAGCAGAGCTGTTACAGTACTTGGAGCTATTGTGTTGCTGTTACAACACCAAGGTATGGGAGTTAGGGAGACACTGTCCAGGCTGGGCTGAGGGTTGTAGGCCTAGAGGCCTGAAGGAGGACCTGGCTGCACAGACCACTGGGTGAAGGAGTAGACGGGGTGACCTTGCCCGAACAAGGGGAGGATCACAGAGAGGGAGAGACTCAAGACAAGGAAGGCAGAAAAGCCCTCCTCCCTGGATTTCAGGAAGCAGACCATGAGCAGTGGGAGCCAGGGACAGATGACAGGGAAGGTAGTAGCTCTCATGGATGAAGCAGTTTGAGGCTACTCCTTGCAAGGTCCCTGGCTCAGTGCCTGGGGTAGAGGGTGGGACCAGGCCCCTCCCCCTTGCTACCACCCAACCATACCACCAGCGTAGCCGAAGAGAACGCAGGACCTGCAAGGGCAAAAATAGGAGTCCCTCACCACACTAGGCTTTTGGGGGGGGCAAAAAATTCTGGTTTTTAGACCAAACTTTAGTTCTCAAGCTTTCAATGAAAAAATTTTTTTAATTGAAGTTTCCTAAGAAAAATTCCTGATAGAATTTCTGGTGACTGCCATTGTTATATAATAATTGTTGCATAAATCATACAATCAGAGAATGAAAAATTTCATATTACATCTGTAACTAACCAACACAATGCAAATATTGAATTTCAGCTATAAAATATTCAGATATAACTTTGAGTAACAATATAAATCCAAGGATGCTGGAATGTTCTTAGGCAAAAAAAATGTGAAATTAAATATGCAGTCAGTTATGGATTACTCAGCTTGAAGTTGAATATTTCTAAGTAGCATGTTAACCTTGAAATGGTTGTTTTTATAGTGAGTGGTGGTTGTTCACCAGTAAGTTAGTCTTTTTTAATAAAAGAAAAAACATTCTTGGATTTGCTACAGCACCTACTGAATATAATGGAAGTTTTGGGCCTGCAGGTTTGGGGAAGGAGAAGTTTCATCTAGTTTCAGATAATAAAATAATTCAATATGAGATCAGGTCCAGAAGAAATAAAGGTGTGGGAGGGAGGAGTTGTTCTGGGCCTGATTCTGGTCTCATTCAGTGCTAAGTGTTCTGTGTAAACAGCTGCACACACAAAGCCATTTGCAATATGCAATAGCAGCAAGTTTAAATTCCTCCTGGTAAACCCAGGGACTAGGCTATATATTCTTGAGCCCCATCTACTGGCACTTTATCAATTAGTGAGCTATTTACAGATATCTCTACAGACTTCTCTTGTAACATTCAGAAAAGCACTTAAATATGCTTAAAACCATCTCTATTCTCATCGATTTCAGTGGGACTTCAGCATGTGCTTAAGCACTTTCCTGAACGGGTGCCCTATCTCAAAGTCAGTCAGCAATACACCACTGAAGAGAGCTGCATCCATAGACACTCAAGGTAACTCAGGTCAGAATGGGCCAGATAGCTTTTTCTGAACAGATTCAACTGTCCTTGTTCCATGTTAACACCTGTTTGGAATTGTCCATCACAATCAAAGCCACCTACGATTTCACAAGCATGAGCATCTAATTCCACTGGCAGCCAGTCTTATCTTAACCAGCTTATGCATTTTTTTTCCATTTCTGTAATCACCTTGTTTTGAGCTACTGTGCAGTGTGGGTGGTGCATGCTCTATCTCTCTCTTTTTAAGAAAGAAAAGGGATGGAGGTGGAAGAAGAGGTAGTTAAAAGATATTGGGTGCTATCACAAACACACATCTATCTATGCCCTGTTGCCTCCATCTATTATTGCATTACCTTGTTATAACAATATGCTTTCATTTGACTGCACAAGCTAAACAGCCTAATGCAATTGCTATTAAATGCCTCCTTACATTTCTCAACACAATCCATCACCACATAAACCCCAAATGCAGTCAAACAAAATCTAAAGTGAGCACATCTGAAAGCAATGAACTGTGCAAAACAACTGATGCAATGCAAATCCAAAAAAAAAAAAACCCTCCCCATTAAATTGGTTCTTGATGCTGATGCCTGAGAGGAAAATAATAGAAACAGTGGGTCTTGGCATTGTTTGCTCTCAGTCCCAGAGCTGGCATCCCATTCTGCTCAGCGGTTGGAATAATTTGGGGCTTTTTTTGTTTTTGTTTGTCCTCTTTGCCTGCTGTGAAATCAGGTGTGTTCCCATTCGTAGCAGCTTCGGCTTTCCTTCTGAATTATTCATCAATGTAATCTAAACAGTACAGAGGGGGGGAAAAAGACAGAGCTGACAAATACACCCTCTTTTGAAGCATCTCATAATTGTTTCAAGTGCTTATGGGATTCCAATTATGTTTTTCAATACCATGTTAGCATATCAAACTGCGGGGAAGAGCAACCCAAAGCAAAACCTAGGCATCCGCATAAAGATTTTTCCTGGCATGATCTTCAAATTACATTCCTCTTCTCGGTATCAATATGGAACATTTTTTTCTTTTGTTTTAAACAGAAAATTAGATGCACAATAGCACAGTCACTTTGTAATAATGACTGTTTTGTTGCATGGAAGAGATGTTATCATGTTTATAGTTCTATAAATTAACGTACAGAGAAATAAAAGTCACTTCTTTTCCAGTGCCCCTTCCTTCCAAGGCAGAGATCTGACATAAGGGCAGGTGCTTCTTTCCCTGGAGAACATTAGAAAGCCATGGCTAGTTCCTGGGCTGGTGTAAAGTGGTGTGACTCTAAAGACGCCAGTGAAGTGATGCTTGTTTCTAGCTGCTGGAGTTCTGCCCCAAGAGTGAGGGAGTGCGTGCGTATGTGTGTGTGTCTTCAAGGAAACACAGCATCTCTGAAAACGAGAGAGGGGAATGTTGTCTACTGGTTAGAGTAAGGGGCTGGGAGCCAAGATTTCCAGGCTCTGGTTCTTGACTTTGCCACTGACTTGCAGTGTCCCCTGAGGCAAGTCGTTTAAGTTCCTTGTGCTTTGCTTTCCTATCTGTATAATGGGGATAACACTTCCTGAACTCTCAGAGGTTCTGTGGGGATGATGGAGTTGCTCAAATACTATGGGAATGGGGGCCAGGCAGGGAGACATGTGAATGGATCCAAAGTTCGCTTATGCTGAACTGCTCTGATGGCTGATTTCTAGCCCTTTAAAATTTTGATTTGTTTCTCGATATTTCCAACTCACTTGTTAGATTCTTCTGCGTCAGGATTTAATCTCTAACTATTGAAGGAATATGAGGATCCTTTCCTGGAAACAGATAATCCAGTTTTTTTAACACCTTTCTCTGATGATGAAGACCACTGTCAGAGATAGATAAGTGGACAAGTTGGATCATGGATCTTGGGCTACAAAATAGTCCGGCAAGTCCTGTGTTCCTATAAAGAGAATCAGTTCTGGTTAGAGACAATTTTTGTTTTAATGCTGCCAAATCCAGTCTTACTGTGTTTATCTGCACAATCCAAATAGGGAATGAAGCCTTCATTGTGTAAAGCCAAGTGCATGTAGAAGAGTTTTTATATTTGAATTCAGGATTTGCAATTATTCATGCATTCCAGAAATGGGTTTAATGATGTATTTAAAAGATGTACTAAATTAATGTTTCTCATTACAACCTAATCATTTTTACAAGGGGGAAAAAAGGTAGAGCAATATCATGAAATATCAAATACTTATTCAAAATTAATTAATCCCGGGTTATATAAATCACACTGCTTCACTAAAAATACTGGTAGCATCTTCAGTCCCTACATGCGCACACTTCTTATCTAATAGAGATCTTCATTTCCATCCATCTTATCTATGTAGTAGTTTAATTAAGTTAAGGGGTGCTAAACATTCTGCAAAGGCAATAATCATAACAATAAACCTCTCTTGTTCCTTTTTGGAACTAGCAATTGCTTCCTGGAGGGTAAGGAGGGCCTTGGAGATGAAAGAAAAGGTAAGGGGGGTTAGGGTTCTATTCCCAGTTTTTTCACGGACTTTGTGTCCCTTAAGCATCCTGTGCTTCAGTTTCCTCATCTGTTCAATGTGGAGAGCAAGACTTGTGGAATATGGGATAGTTAATAATTGCAAGAGTTATTCGACAGCTTTGAATTGAATCATACTTATGCAGGGTGGTGGTATTTATTACTATTACTATTAATCATTTTCAAATGTAAAATATGCTGTGCTTGATGCTAAATTTAAAGATACCATGTAATACAAAGAAATAAACTAAATTTTAGGATAATGTCTAGAGGCCCCTTTGTGCTGGCCACTGAAGGGCTTACAATCTAAATAGGTGAGAGAACAAAGGGAGGAAGGGAAAACAGAGGTGAAGTGACTTACCCAAGGTCACACAGCAGGTCAGTGGCAGAGTCAGAGAGAGACTCAGGTCATCGCCTGTATTCCAGTCCTATGTACTGAACTGTGCTGCCCCTTACACTAATAATCTAAATATTAAAACCATATGAAGCTCTTATCATTGGGAATTCAATGTGAATTAAGGTAAACTGAATTAAGGCCACTTTAGTTTTGAATGAGAGGGTTCACACAGAGATTGGCTGCAATTTGTTTAAGTCACTTTACATTCATACCTCTTATTAATTCAGATACATTTTCCTGAGTGTCCTCATGTAGACAGACCCTAATTGCTAATGTCTCACTTAGGGCTCAATTCTGCGAAGTGCAGAGGATTCTGCCCTGAGTCCTCCGTGCTTAGCTTTGAGCGTCTTATGGGATCGAGCCACTGAAGCGATTCCAACTCGCTCCAGGACAACCAGTGTTGCTGGGTCACAAATGCCATTCCATCTGGCTGACAACACGGGCAGGCACCTGGACATGCCTGCATGCTCACATGCATGCCAAACAACTATACATTGGCACTGTTCCCAGAAATATCTCCCTGGCACGGTGGTGCTCTTGTGAAAAATATCATATTCCCAGGCAGTCAGCCATGCACATGCCATGTGATTCTTGGCGGTGGGGAGGAAGTGCTTCTCCAGATACGATGACCTGTCACGTAAAGAATAAAAATAGCCCACAAATATAAATAAGATTTTGGATTCAGTCTGGTTGTGCTCTGTCTTGTTTTCTGACCAACGGGAATCACTTTTACATAAGGCCAAGATCTGGAAAACCAGGAACCTCAAGCTAGGCTCCTAAATCCATATCTAGGCATCCACATAAACAGTATTGCCAACCTGAAGTGTTCAGAAATTGCGAGTCAAGTCCCTCAAATATCCTGAGATTGGCTTAAAAGTCATGAGATTTCTTTCCCCATGATATTCGATGTTGGGTTCTTATTATGCCTTCTGGTTTCTGAGGCTTCAGAGCACTCTCGGGTCACATTTCCAAGCTTTTCTCTGCAATCACAAGGGCTAGAAAAGTACTTTTTGAAACAGAAAGCTTAGATTCTCACGTCAGCCTCTTGATTCTGGCATTGGGGGATTTTGGAACAATGTCCAATATTGCAAGACTCATCATAAAATCATGAGAGTGACAACACTGAAAAGGAGGCTCCTGAGTCAGTGAGACTAATCGTATTCTTTAAGATAGGCGTGTGCTTAACTACTTCTTGGAACTAGTGTCTGAAATGGGAGACTCTGCTCTCTCACTCCTTGGTTTAAGGAAAACATTTGGAATGCACAATATTTAAAAGAAAGAACCAGGATTTGTCATGGAGCACCTTCAGCATCCTGGAGTCATGATCTATGTCATTAATTATCAAACCGTGCACCACTGACTTTGGTCGTTCGTGTCTCAAATCAAGAGTGTCATGCGGGAAAAACAAACTGTCAGTAGTCACAGTGTGTATCCACAGAACAACCTGTTTGTCTCTTGAGCATTCATTTCCTCCAACCCAGTTATCTCACGAAGCATTGGCTACTCTGTGAAGATAGACGTCCGGATTGTCAGGTGCTCTGTTGTCACCTTTTCTGTCCGGTTTTGTGATAGGAGCTGTTCAAGCAGCTACAATGGAGATCATTCTTTCAGCTACAGAAAAGTTATGAATCACTGGAGTGTTCGGAGCAGGCTTTAGTTGATAAATAATATACCTTCAAAGCATTAGATGCATTTAGAACAGACTAGCATAATCTGTGCAAATATTTGGGGAAGGCAAGAAACAAGCGTCATCTAGAAATTGCTTTTGGTGCAATAGCAGCAATAGTGGGCAATTCTGTGATCCCAAATCAATCCTGCATGGAACAAAGTGACAGAGTGCAGAAGCAGTGCAAAGCTCAGCATTTTCTGGTTTTGCTGTGCAGTGTCTAAAAGTTTTTGTTTTGCAGTTTGTGTGGCTCTCCTGGGATGGGCTGAGAGCTTGTCATAATGGGGTTTGGAAATTTCAAAGTGAAATTCAGCTGAACTTGCTGTGATGAGCATGCTTTGGGGTTTGTGCACAATTCAGCCCAGGATGGCACAGAGGTTTGTGAAACTCTCACATCTCCGCCCAGGTGTGGGGATTGAAACCAAAGCTTTTTTCAGCTCTTCAGACTGTTTAATATAGAGATGGACCTGGATGAAAACCTTGGGTACAAATGTCTTTGGGTTTTGGAGGAATTTTGTCTAAATCTGATTTTCAGTAGTGGCCTAAGGCATTTGATATAGATGGAACCACTATCCCAGCTCCATGCCCCTAGAATTTTGGTGAGTGTGAAAGCTGGACCTGGACCCAAACCTTACAGCTAGAGCCCATCTTTAGCTAAGGGGCCAGGTTTTTATCTTTTTTACAGAGTGGGGAAGGGCTGAATGGACTTGGAGGTGGAACAGTTTTACCACACACCTAGCTTGGCCTCTCCAGAACAGAGTAGAGACACCCTGTGTGGGACCTAGGTGTTGAAAGCTTGCACTGCTGCTGAACACATTCTGATTTTAATGGCCATATGGTGCATCTAGAATAACCACAATGAAGTCCATGGAGTTAGATTTGCCCTAATGTGACCCACATAAGAATCTGGCCTGAATGTCTGACTTAAAGCTCATGAAGTTAATGGAATGACTTCTATTGACTTCAGTGGGGTTTGGATTTAGGGCCTTATGCTGCCATATGAAAAAATCCTACCGAATGTAATAGACAGTGAATTCAGATGTGGATCTGACTTTCAAACACCCCCAAATTTCTGGGGTATTCAGATGCAATGTTTTGGCTGAGCCCAGTATATCCCTGTTGGAAGGTCCTGCTGAATTCAACAGAAAACAGTTACTACTTCTCAAGTTTTTGAAACGGCCTGTAGAGATAAATAGGAAATTATAGCTCTACTGTAAAATTCTCCAGAATGGCTCAAACACACACAGAAAAGATCTTTCTCTATTAAATTTGTAGGTTTTTTACAATGATTTCTATGGAACCCTATTAATTCCCTCCCTCTCAAATTGTTTCTGTTTAGGTACAAATGTTTCCCCATTACTACGGAATCTGAGTGCCTTGCAAATATTAATATATTTATCACCCCAGCACCTCTCTGCAGTAGGGAAGTGCTGTTTTCCCCATTGTAGAGAGGGTAGGGGGTTGCAAATGAGGCAGATAATGATTTTGGAAAGGACATAAGTAAGTTAAATGCCTAAGTCCCATCGAAAGCCTGTGGGAGTTGGGTGCCTAACTCACCTAGGCACTTTGGAATATCTCATCATAGTGACTTACCCCAGGTGTCTTAGACTTGGCGAGTTAGTGGCAGAGTCAGGAATCAAGCCCAGTTCACCTACACTCCCATGCAGTGATAAGACCATCCTTGCTGTCTATAAACATTTCCATTCGGGGTGGCATGCAGCATTGCAGCCATGTCAGCCCCAGGATATTAGAGAGACAAGGTGGGTGAGGTAATATCTGTTATTGGATGGACTTCTGTTGCTGAGGGAGATGAGCTCTCAAACTTAACCAGAGCTCTTCCTCATTAGGGGTAGTCAATTTTGCAGCTTACACCAACGTTAAAAACAAATTTTAATAAACAGCCAGAGATTTCCTCTCTCCCCCACCCCATAAACATACCTCTAATTTAGATACAATAGGTAAATCATCCCCAAAACGATTGCTGTGACCTCCTTGAACACATTGCTTTTAAAGCTTTCTCCCCAATCTATGTCATTTCTGTATCTTGGAGTCACAGTAATCCATCTCCCTCCTTCCCCGCCCCACACTGAGGGATTTTGTATAGAGATTCAGTATTAGCAGTGTGTTTATGACACTCTAGGGCTTTTTCATAGTGGATGTCTCTACCTCAGATGACAGTGCAAATAAACTGAAGTCTCTTTGGGTGCAAGGCCCTCCTGTAGCAATGGCAGCTGGTGGGCTGTTAAGGCTGATTAGAGGCAGCCTAATTTATAAACCTCTCAAGGAGGAATAAATAAAAGAAGGCCTCCTTTCTCACTGCCCAGTTCAGCTAAGCAGTTCCCCACTGCCACAGGGTAACTGACTCCTCTTCAGAGACTAGGTGCAGGAGCTGCCCCTGCCTGTCCTGCCCTGAGCAGGTGAGTCCAATCCAGCTAATTAAAGAGGGTTAGGCTACAATAGCACAGCTGGGGGCAGGAAGAGGAGGGATTGCTTGATTGCGGCAGGCTGTGCCTAGGAAGGGGCAGCCATAGTGTTGGAAGAGCTAGCTCCTGGGGGGGGTCCCTGTATAGGAAGGAGCCAGGTGCTGAGGGAGGCGGCCCTGGTACTTCTGCTAGAGTGGGCAGAACAGGGAAGCTGTGAGCAGCCCCTGTGTGGGGTGATGCTAGCACCTGAAAGTAAGGACTGAGTTAAAAGACTGTCTTTCTGTTTCTGCCCTCGCTTGTATTAAAAAAATAACTCCCCTTGCAAGAGACTGGGCATGGCTGCTGCTAGTTTGGAGCTGGGGAGCAGCCCTCCCTGGTAACGCCCTTTCCCCCTCTCAAATATATGTGGTGTATGGAATTTTAATTACTAGCCAGGGAACGTTTGCTTCCAACAAGCGTGTCTCTCACATGGGGGAAGGAGAGAGCCGAGGCTTGTTCCTCTGGGTGCTCTGATTCTGGTCCCAGTTCTGCCATGGATGTTAAGACTTCATCTAGTGTGTGTCTTGTCTTGGTTTACTTCTCTATAAAATGGGTGTAACACCACTAATCCACCCAGGGGATTGTAGATCTTACCAAATGGATTTGATCACACTTGACATCAGGGCACGTATATCAAAAGTTAATACCTGATGCATACATGTTTTAACAAAGGGTTAGTCAATTGTTCTAGATTAAGGGGTTCTTGACTGGGGGAGAGGAGGTCGTGGGATTGTGATTGTTCTGCCCCTCACGTATTGTGAAAGGGGAGGGGAATACTAGCTAGATCTTAACTAGATCCGTAGGACTGTCAAGAGGGGTTCCCTTATTGAAAAGGTTGAGACCCACCACTGCTGTAAATTGCAGAATCCAACAGCCCCATAGGTTGGTTATGACCATCTATAACCCCTTTACTGCTACACTTACAACCCCCCGCCACACACACACTCTCTGCTTTGTGTGTAATAGGCTTATAATATCTATTAATCACTCATATTCCCTTTTTGTAAATGAGTTAATATGTACCCTTAAACATAAAGTCTAAGCCAATCTTTTCAGCTTCTCAGGTTAGCATTGTTTTAGAAGAATATTTATTTTATAACAAATTGGCCTGTGTGTATAGTACCATTGCCTTCCAGTGGCCTGAACACAATTGCTTAACTGTGAATTGTAGCCCTGTACTGCAAAAGGAGAGTCACCTTAACTCAAGTGGTTGGTGGATCTGTTGTACTTAGTTTATAAGCTCTTTGAGGGCAGGGACCATCTTCTTGTTCTACACTTGTACAGCACCTAGCACAAAATAATAGATAACAGGAGGAGGATTTGGGATCTCTCCCTGATGTCACCATGTGGCTGCAGATGTGATGCAGCATGATGTAATGCCATATATTATTATTTGCATTGTTGTAGCCATGTTGGTGCCAGGATGTTACAGAAACAAGGTGGATGAAGCAATACCATTTCCTGGACCAACTTCTGCTGGTGAGAGAGAGACACTTTCAAACTCTGTTTAAGCTTGGAAGTTTCTCTCTTTCACTGACAGAAGCTGATCCAATAAAAGATATTGCCTCCCCCCACCTTATGCCCCATAGGGAATGTAACCCATATACTTTCTATTAGGAGTGGGAGAGCTTCAGGACTAATGAACAACAAAGCAATCTGCCATTTAGATGAATATCCCAGAAGCACATGCACAACTGAAGTGCGCCCACAAAGGATGCTAAAGAATGACTGGTTTCTCCCATGTCCTATTATGCGACTTCCCCTCTCCGCTCCAAAACGAGGAATGAATTGCACTTCATTTCCAGTGATCTCACATCAAACAGCATGCCAGCTGCCTAATATAATAATCATGGGGTATGCAAAAATATCAATCACTGTCTAACTGAATTCTCTTACACACCCACTGCTTTGATGGATAGGCTTCAGCTCCGGCAGCCACTGAGAGGCAGGAAGGTGAAAGCCAAGCCTCACGTGAATGATGTTCAAAGGGAAACTAAAGCACAGAACCAGGAAGAAGCTGTGATTATGTAGCTGCAGTTTTAGGATGTGAGAAACAAGCAGGTCAAATTATGGACAGGAGCCAGTTGGGATGTCAGGCTAGATTGTGAGTGTAGGCACAACCCAGGGCAAACCTTGTGCGTAAGATGTATCATTGAAGGAATAACCACGGGAATCAGCTTGGCTTAGATACACCCCCCTCGAGACTCAGTTGCTTCCCCTGCTCGGAGGCATAAACTGGCTTACATGGGCTGGAAATTACAACACCCTCTCTGTGCTGGTTCCGTGGTGCTGGCTGGTGCATCAGAAAGCAGGACTTAAAGCTTTGTCCGTTCCCTGTCCCTTCCTAGCTCCCTGGAGGGAGTAGAATGGCATGTAGCACCTGTATGTTCTGGCATATAACTGGAACCAGGGTCCAGCCAATCCATACAGTGGAGCAACGAGATTTCAGACCCCTCCTTACTCACTATCCATTTGTTCCTTAACAAATCAAGCCTGTCCAGTTCCTGGGATGCTCCTGGTTACACAAATATCCTCTTCTCCGATCACTCCTTCAGCTCAGCCAATGAGTTAAGAAGTTAAATTTATTTTTGTAACGAACGTAAAGATCTTTCCCCATCGGCTGCCTTCTGAGTGGCCGTGTTAGTACAGCAATTTGCACCAAAGGACGAGGCAGAAGAGTTCAGGGGCATGGAAAGAATAGATGGGAAAGAGAATGTGAAATTGATTGATCTGGCTCAGAGACCCCAGATTATGAGCAAGGGGTTAAAGAGAGAGCCTTATTTACTAAGCATAAAGTGCAGTGTGTGTTGTATACCAAATCCAGGTCTGTGACCACTCCGTGTTTTATTGTTGGAACCCTTCACACAAAGACTCATTGTAAATACCTCTACACAATGCAGTGAAAGAGTGATGAAAAAAGTGTTTTGGGCTTCTCATAAGCATGTCATGTTGATCTCATTGACTATACACATAAACAAGTTTCCAAAGTATAAAACTGTCAACAAAATGTATAAGTATCTTAATGTACCTCCTTCATCCCTGGTGCAACTCCGTTGGCTTAAATAGCTCTGCTAAGGGTGAGTTTGGCCTATTGTTCCTGTTAGTTAGTTGACTTACAGCTCTAAGATGTGCCATTTATTACCCATGATGATCCTCTAGTATTGCTGTTCCCTTTTATTCTCCAAACATGATGAATTCATGAACCAACACCCAACCCAAACGGAGACAGATTCAGTACAAATATCTAGAGAGGGGGAATTCCATATGAGGTCATTAACTGAGTGGTCACTCTTTTCACTTGTCTTTGCAGAAAACAAGTTTGTGCTACAGCATGCATGTGACCTAATGACCTTGGTTGGTTGGAAAGAATAGGAGACTAAGCCTGGACTCCAGGGTTCTACTCCCAACTCTGTTGTTGAGTCATTGTGTGACTTTGGTTAAGTCACTTAGGTTTAGCTGCTCAAAGTGACCATTAATTTTTGGGGCCTCAGACTTTGGACTCCAAGGTCAATGTTTTGAAATGTGGGGTTAAATTTTTTTTGAAGTGCCGAAGTCCCATTGAAAATCATTTAAAATATATCTTTCCCAAATCTAATGATTTTGAGCGCTTGATATTTGAACACATTTGTTGGCAATACTAGCTTAGTCATATAAACAATGTGAGGTAGGCATGTCCTCAACACTGGTGTGGGGCTTTGTTTATTGGTGTCTATAAAGTGCTCTGAGATCCTTGGATAAAATACGCTGCAGAATTGTGAAGTCCAGTTTATTTGCTGCCTTTCTGCTTTGTTCTGTGTAGCTAATTCCAAGAACTTTGCAGAATCAGTCTTTTATTTAGATAGACCTATGTGCTTTCTTTTGATTAGGTCTATTTAATTAATTTTAAACCACCAGGCATCTCTTGCAGTTCATTTAACTGTTTGTCTCATACTCTGAAGAAAATAGTGAGTCTCATACCATGGAACCATTTAAAAGTATCGAAGAAATCAGAAAATGTATTAATGTCTCAAGAAGCCATGCTTTTGATTTTCTTCTGAATAGCAAGGGTTTGTTGTTTCAAGTTGCTGATAAACTCCTCCTCACAATGAACCTCACCCTGCAGCCATATGGTTGATAGTAGTTTTGCTATCTAGAACCAGATTTTCAAGATCTCAGGATGAGATTTTTGACTAGTCAGCTATCTCAGTTGCATTCAGATGCTCAAAACAATTGAGTACCCAGAATTTCTTATGACACAGGCAGGTCTCAGCACCCAACATGGGGAACTCTGTTGAAAATCAAGCCCTAATTGTGGCTGTTTTGAAAAACTGGTCCTTGTTGTACAACTGTATGGGGGTAGGGGGCCCATTGACTTCAGCAGGAATCTCTGAGAAACTTTAGGCAGTTGCAAGGTATGGCTTTAAATGAATAAATTCATGAAGCTTTGGGGCATACTGTTTGGCTCACAATCTTGCTTAGGTCTTTTACCCTAAGGCCTGATCTGCCCGAGGAAATTAAGTCCATATAACTGTCATTTGGGTGTGTGAAAAATCCACACCCCGAGCGACGTACTTAAACTGGCCTATCCCTCTCGCTAGACACTGCTAGGTCGATGGGAGAATTCTTGCCTCTCAGTTGGGTAGAGTATTTACACCAGCAGGAGAATTCCCTGCACCTGTTGGCTGCTGGCTCATTTGCCTACCAGCATGCTTACTGGTTCCCAGTGCAGAGCCCCAGGGTGTGATCAAGCCTGTGTGAGCCAGCCCCATACACAGGCTGAAGAAGATGGGATGGCTGCCGTCCCGAGGGAGGTGATTCTAGAAGGAAGTGTGACTTCAGTGTGTGTTTTGCCTGTTGGCAGGATGCAGCTTGAGGAGCCCCAATAGCACCTGCACTCCCTGGGCCCAATCAGGGCAATGCAGGGAAGTAGGCACTGCCAGACACAGGTTCTCTCCTCAGTATGTGCTCTCGTCTGGTAGCACCGTCTAGTGGGAGCATGAGCTACCGTGACCATTGCCAAGCACGAGTGGCCGTACTGGGTCTGATCGATGGTGTATCTCGCCCAGTACCCTGTCTTGTGACAATGGTCAGTGTCGGATTCTTCAGAGGGAATTTGAGCAATTTCAAGTGACCCATCCTCTGTCGTCCAGTCCCAGCTTCCGGCAGTTTGAGGTATAGGCACTTGCAGAGTATGCGGTTGCATCCCTGGCCATCTTAGTTAATATCATGATGATGTCATCATTACTTCGTGCTCCGAACATACGTTTGTTTATCCCACCTGTTGTGCCTCACTTTTCTACCTGTTATCTCTTGCTTTGTGCTTAACCTCCCATTCCAACATAGCCTCACACTGCTTTGACAGCCTAAAGGGGCCTTAAGTGACCATAAACGTGATTTGCTATAATATATTTTACTCCCATTTCAAGGCCTCTTCACTGCCAGAATGATGTAAAGAGGCCTGAGTACTCAGTGTGTTAAGTTGAGCATGTGTGTTCATTTTTGCTCTTGGTTGTAAGTGGTTGTGTGAATATCATAACTGGCTTTTTGTTTTGCTGGGAATTCCAATAAATGGGATGTTGGGGTGGGGTGAGCAAATGATTTTGGTTGAACCGAGAATGAAATTGGTTGACATTTTTGGTGAACTGAAAAGTTTTTAAAAAAATGTTTTGACACTTCAAAATGAAGTATTTAGATTTCAAATTTTTAAAATGTTTTTAATTGTTTTTGTAAAATAAAATTTGAAATGACAAGTTTATTTGAAAAACTGAAACACTTTATTCAGAAAATATTGAAGTGTTTCAACTTGTTTTAGGCTTATTTTAACAGAAACAATTCAGTGAAACAGACACCAATTCACAAAAAGTTTGTCACTGAATCTGCTCTTTTTGCCATTTCCCACACAAAAATACTTCACAAGATCACACTTAATAATGTATTCTTCAGAATAAGATCCCTCTTATTACTCAGTCAGTCATGTACTTCCATGCTAATTCTGGATTATTGTACCTAGTGCTGACCCTTGAATCAATCATATTATATCAATATTTGAAAGTGCATGTTTTAATTTCAGCAGCAATTTAAATTTTATGAGGCGATTGTTATGTTAGTTAAAGGTCCCTTTAATGGCATAGAGCGGGCAAAAGATCTAAAATATTTAAGAGTTAAAACCTTGCTGCCATTTAATTAATCTGAATTTTAATACCTAAATGACCACCTTGTTAATACACTAAACATGTTTAGACTATTGATTGATATATAATTGGACAGTAGTAGCGTGTTTATTAGGTGGCTTAAAAATACCTACTGATGTTTTAAAAACTATTTTTGCTCTGTAGTTCTATTAAATGCCAATTATTATTTGCCACACAGTCAGAAACGTGACTGCTGATTAGTTACCTGACAGTTATAAAATATGTATGATATAGTTACCTTCTCTTTTCTGTGCAAAAATATGCAAAGCTCACTTGATTTTATAGTACCTAAAACTTTCCTAAGTTTTTGGTTGTTTTTGTCTTCTTTTTTTGTGCTGACATCTATGTTTGTCTGTTCCTTACAAAGACAATCCATGGTTTTAGGTCCAGATCCTCAAAGGTAACTAGGCACCTCAGTCCCACTGATTTCAATAGGAGGTGAAAGCCTAAATATCTTGGAGGATCTGGGCCTCAGGTCCTAACAAACCATCAAAGTATATAAGTGCCTCAGTCTTCTTGACTTCAGTGGGACCCAAGCATTCGCTTAACATTAAAAATGTGTCCAAATTCCCCACTTCAGAGGGGGTTTATCCACCAATTTAGTCCACTGTTGTCGAAGTCTGAGGAGTGTAACTACTTGTAATGAGCTGCAGGCAATATTGCCAACCTTAAGCATTCATGAATCATGTCATGTGTGCTCCTCTTCCCCCCCGAAAATCATTGGCTTAAAAATCATGAGTAAAAACTAAAATTTTAGATTTAAAAAAGAAATCCATTTTTGAGCCCTTAGGATTCATGTTTTCTCTACAACTGTGAGTATTAAAAAAACACTGGACAACACATTTTTTCGAAAGTGTTGCTTCCTCAGAATTTTTTTTTATTATGCTAGACCGCTTGAAGCTGAACACAAATATAATTTTAGATTACTTGTTTCACATAGGAAGTTGGAGAAACAAGAAATTGACTTTTATTGAATACAATGCGTTTAATCGCATAACGGTGCTGATGCTTTACAATAGTTCAACTGAGCTAAAAATGCTTTGTTGATTTTCATTTGTGCTCAGTGTCTGAGGCTTCTCGTTTAAGTGTCCAACAATAATCAGCCAGCATTGATGGATTCCAGTTGCCCTGATACCGTTTTTCCATGATCGCAATGTCCTGGTGAAACCTTTCACTATGCTCGTCACTGACTGCACCAAGATTTGCAGGGAAGAAGTCTAAATGAGAATGCAGAAAATAAATCCTTAGTGACATGTTGAACTTCATGGTTTTGTACGCTTGAAGCATGTTGTCGACCAGCTGCATGTAGTTTGGTGATCTGTAGTTGCCAAGACATTTTTCCACAACATCCTTGAATGCTTTCCATGTGATTTTCTCCGGCCCTACTAGAAGTTCTTCGAACTGCCTGTCATTGATGACCTGCTCGATTTGTGGACCAACAAAAATGCCTTCCTTAATCTTGGCATCAGTTATTCTGGGAAACATGTCTCAAATATCGAAATCCTTCACCTTCCTTGTTCATCGCTTTCACAAAATTTTTCATCAGTCTGAGTTTTATGTGACGAGGAGGCAAAAAAAATCTTTGTCGGGTCTACAAGTGGTTTATGTGCCCACTTTTCTGCCCTGGAACCAACTGCTTATGGAGTGGCCAGTTCTTTTTTAATGTAATGAGACTCTTTAGCATGGCTGTCCCATTCCCAAATGAAACAACAGTACTTGGTGTATCCGAGCTGCATTCCTAATAGATAACAGTCTGTCACATGATCCTTCTGCTCTCGCCATATCGTGGGGACAGCGAACGGCAATGACTTCCGAGTACCTCTGAGCTAAGTTCTAAGATTGACGGCGCATGTTGCGCAACAAATGTGAGGAGCCCAGGCTTTGTCCTGATCACCAATTTTACAGCCAAAGTAGAGCTCATACACTTTTTTAATACGTGCAGTCATGTTCCGTCTTTGAGGTTTAAGCGTATATTTGCCACAAATGTAACAGAACGTATCGCGGCTGTTGTGACATTGACGAGACATTTTGCTATCACGAATCTTCCTGAAAATACAATTGCTTTATTATTGTGAGTACACACAAATATGCTATGCGCATAGGGCACGCGCATCAACATGAATGCAAACTGATATATATGCAATGCATAGAACGGTGTGTACGAAATGCTTTTATAGCCTTTCTAAAACCTGTCCTGCTAGCATCCGCCCTGCTTAAGCCTTAGCATTCCCACTGCATGTTGTGTGGCCTGCGCTAGGTGCAGTGTCCCTGCATGCCCAGGCATGCTTGGACACAAGATAGAAAACTTTTCGGCTTACATTGTGGGCCACATTTTAATAGACTTAAATTATGAATTGAAATAACAAATATAGGTGAATTCAAAAAAACCGGTACATGATAGGGAAATTTCATGGTGATTTTCGTAAGCAGCAGCCCAAAATCTATAATATACTCCCAAAAGTATTCAGGAAGCAAAATCTTTGTTGTCCAGTGAAATCAGATTCTCAAATGATCACTTGATTCCAGGAGCTGGGGCTTTAAGGAAAAATAAAACACAGAAAACAGTCAGCTGTGTATGGGGCTGATCTATCAGCATAATTTAGGGAAGCTGATGGTCAGTATGTCAGCTTCTGGGGAGGAAGCCCTGGTCACATCCCAAAACTGGCAGCAGGAAAGGGTCATGGCTAGGTTGAAGGCCTACTTTGTGCTGGTATTGCAGCCAGAGGAAAATCAGAGTAACTACATGCTGCCGTTTACTCCCACCTCTGCTCTTCTCCTGTGGGTAATGTCCCCTCCCTGTTTCTGCTACAGTTACCTCTTGGGCACAGAGGGCTTCAAATTTCAGCCCTCATAACACTCAAACATGGGACCAAATGTATTATGTAAGAGCGGAGTCTTGTGAAGGCAACACAATGGCAGAGCCCGACATAGAACTCGAGCATTCCAGGCTGTTGGTCCTGGGCTCAGCCCGATCAGTAATCCACCCTCTCTCTCTCTCTCTCTCTCTCTCTCTCTCTCTCTCTCTCTCTCTCTCTCACACACACACACACACACACACACACACACACACACACACACACAC